>JAGTJP010000239.1:0-26870 GCA_020744175.1 Auriculariales sp. MPI-PUGE-AT-0066 | reverse complement strand
GTTACATAGTGCATGTTCCAATTCGTTTCACCCCGATGTAGCCGACCATGCGTAGGCCCGTGCGGTCGCGGCGTACGATGGGGAAGCCCGTTCGTGGTCTCCGAGGGCCAGCAGATCGCGCAGCTTGTCGCGGAGATGCTCCACCGTGTTGTCCTCATCCAGGCGGATAACCGCGACGTGGCGCTCTGCCTTTGAGAGAGAGATTAATGTCAGTCAGGCAGGGATGTGACGATTAGATTAGAGTGTGCAGGGACGCAAACGTGTACGTACAACATCGGCCACGCTCATCCCGCCCCATAGGTACTGATGCTTCGACTCGAGGTACGGCAGTTGGTTCAGCCTTGCAAAGAAATTGTCAGCATCGGTTTCATTCATACTGTATCGAGCGAGGCTACTCACTGGATGACAAGATCGTAGATACCGCGTGGCTCCAACGCATCCGCCACCGTCTTGGCCACAAGCACGCCCAACATCACCGGGATCACATACGTGAGCGTGTCCGTCAACTCGAACATGATAACCGCCAACGACACCGTGGTCCTCTACGACGTCACATAAGCCTCGTCCACCGTAGCAGCCCTAAATAGAAGAACACAGGCTTACCGTCGCCCCACTCAACGCTGCCGCCGCACCCACCATCGCATACACACCCGGAATCACCTGACTCTCTCCCCACACCCTATACTCGACCGCCTGCACCAGCACACCCACAATCCTACCCGCGCAAGCGCCCACGCCAAGCGTCGGGACGAATATACCCGCGGGCAACTTGATGCCGAAAGTGACGAGGGTGAGAACGCCTTTGACGAGCATGGCGACTGCGATGGAACGTGCGAGAAGTAAACACGGCGCGTGCGTCGCGCGGGTCGACGCATGTTCCCGCGTGGGAGTCGGTCGGGTGACATTCGGCGAAGAGTTGTAGACGAGTTCGGTCCCGCCCATACGCGTGAATGGGTTTAGAAAACTTAGGAGTGCGTGAAGGCGTCACTAGTAGTACCTACTTCCGTCGATTAGCATAACGAAGAACACATGGAGAGACGCGGAAGCGGACGGACCTCGGCAGTGGATGCGTCTTGAGCCAACTCGCGTTCCGCACATCTCGACTCCACCGATAGTTGAGTTTAGAGAACCAAGCGCCATACGCACCACCCACGACTCCGAGGAAGACAAACGGCACGAGCTCGTAAGCTTTCCAATCGCTGTCGTACGTGACTTGGAAGAGGACGAGTTTGCCCGTGCCGAATGGGTTGAGGAACTTGAGCGTGCCGCTGCGATCATGGCACAGAAGAAGCTGAGCCACATTACCTGTGTGTGTGGCGAGCGAGTGCATGAGTGAGGTATGCGAAGCGCATGAGTGGGCGAGGTGGGCGAGGTGGACGAGTGGACAGGTGATCGGATTGGGCGAATTGGCGAAGCGAAGTGAGCAAGGTGAGTATAGCGAGAAAGGTGACCGAAGTAAATAGTTTCACACGGTGCGAAGGCAAGGAAGGGGCACAAAAGAGACAAACCTTGGCGGGAAAAAGTAGACACCTCCTCCAAACTAAACAACGTCCGCCCACAGGCGCGCCAAACGCAACCGCCACGCCCGCCGCACACGCCGCACTCAATATTCTCGCGCCGCTTGGCTTCAACGAACATTTTAGCACCCCATGAAGATTCAATGCGCACAGAATCGCGCACACACCGAAAAGAAAGAGCACTCACCCTCATTAGTCTCGTACTTCACGAAAAAGCGACTGACGATGTTGCCGATACAACTGGCGATATGAACGAACGGGCCTTCTTTGCCCAACGTCAATCCCGAAGCGACGCTAACGTCAGTCCGACGGCTTTGGTGAATAATGTTCGGCCGCCGAGGTAGCCGTGGATGACGATCCTGTAAGTGTGCAGGGGGACGTTAGTTAATGTATAAGAAAGAGAATGGCGAGAGAGAAGGGAAGCACACGACACGTACCGCTTAAGATTGTTTTGACCTCCGGGATCCCGCTCCCCGCCGCAAAATACATCACCTTCCTCGGCACCACCTCTGGCTCTGGCTCTGGCACTGCAGCCCTATTGGTTTTGCCACCCCCACCAACGCCACTCGGACCGCCAACGAAGTGCGGGACAGAACCCCGCTATCCTTATTACTCACAAACGACGTGCTGGCCGTAAGTTTGAGAGTCAAGATGCACGACGAGCCGGCCAAGATGAGCGCGACGATGATGTAGATCATGTAATCCACTATCCATGCCGCTTCGCTTTCGCCGGAGTCGTTGTTGGGGTCAGAGACGTGTAAGAGTTGTGCCCATGTACGCCATTTACTACATTCGTCGTGTCCGTTGAGTGCGTGTCCGTTAAGCCCATAGAGTCGTTGGCAGAGATCGGACACAGAACCTCCTCCCCTTCCAAAACCCAGCCGTACACACTCCCTCTTTCAGATCAAACAAAACTGCTTCGGAGCGAAACGATGAAGAAGGCGATGAGGGCCGTGAGGACGCCAACGAGTGTGACGACGATCCAGCCCAACGAACGGTCCAGAGCGGCTTTGAACCGGCCGCGGGGGGATCGGCGCCGGCGGAGGTGGAGGCGGCGGGCGGAGTCTTTGATCTGTGTGTGTGTGTGTGTTGTCGTGGAGGGGCGGTGGTCAGTATGAGGTTGCGAGTACGGAGATCGCGGCAAGAGAGTTCAGGGGTGGAGACGGAGAGCGGAGGGTGGAGATGATGCAAGTGAGATCGCGTCGAGATGGGTACCAGCCGTGGGTTGTCTATCTCAAGTGATGGGGTGCGGGCAGGGTGAGTAGGCGGGCACGGCACGGGTTGGAGTTGACAGGGGAACAGCCGATGCAGGGCGGTGGATGACTGGTGGTACGAAGTTCCGAATTCGGATGCACGTGTAACGATCATGGCTTGATTGGTATGCCGGTGGTTGAGCAGAGGAGGGTCAAGATGCGGACTTTGTAAGCTGTTGATTTGGTGATTTTCACATGTTTAAGCACCCGGGCAGGGCTTGAACGGAAGCTTAGAAGATGAGAACCAGCTCGAGTGTATATGGTGTTTGAAACCAGAAGCGAGTTATAGGGTCTCAAAGGCAGGAGAGTTTGCGATTAGGGGCAGGAGCGGACGATATGCGGGAGTTGAACGTTGCACACAGGACGAGGCAACGCCAAAAGGGGAGAACCCAGAGGCAAAACTACAACAAAGGACTCACCGCATCGTGCAGCCAATCGATAGACGTGAAAGACGAGTACCACACGCGGACGCCGTTCAGACGCGCACCGGACTCGTCCAGCTCTTTCGGCTGTTGCTCGGTATCACCGTCGACCTCGTTCAACGGCGCGTCATATGCCGTCAGCGGTCGCGATGCGAGCGTCCATAGACTGCGCGGACGTGTCAGTGTGCCGGTGCTGAGGACGGAGGACTGGTGCGGGTGACGACGGCGGACTGAATCGTGTAGACTCGCAAAGCTCATACTCATCGTCATCCCTCCAGTCGTCCCTGTCGTCCCTGTGCCTGCGCCTGTGTACGTCGTCGATCGTAGCCGGGCGTTGGAGGCGGAGGAAGGACCAACGGTACCGTAACTCGCCCAATGGCCCGAGTCCGTACTACCTTCCTGGCTGAGCAACGAGCGCCCTTGCGCGTTCGTGGCGGTGGGAGTGGTGCTGCCAATCCCGAGCAAACGTTGCTTGCGCCATTCTGGATCAGACGGTGCGGCTAGATGCTGTAAGCCATGCCCATGCCCGCGTCCGCGCAAAGACCCATGCGACATTGCCCGCGTCAGTGGTGCTCGTTCGTCGCCGTCGTGGTCGTGGTCCGAATGGTCGTCGAACTCGCCCGTCGCCGTCGTCGTCGAATCACGCGTATCCTGTCGCGTAAACACTGGCCTGACAAGCAAAACAGTCGCGCAAAGCAGAATCAGTAACGGGGGTGCCGATGTGTGCAGAGTCACTATAATATGGGCGCGTACATCGTCAACTTGAACTCTGACTCTTAGCGCGAGTCGGGTCAGGCGGGCGGGAACATTCGGCATCTTCCCGATGCCGCTGCCGCTGCCGCTGCCCGCGCTTCTTTTCATGACCTCGGAAGGAAAATTCTTGGTCCTCACCTTTTTCGCCACGACGAGCCGGAGACGATCATAACTGTCCCAACTGTGCAGCTCGTTTTGCGCATTGTTGTTGTTAAGACGATCACGCGTGTTTCTGAACTCTACCCAGTGTTCGCAATATCAAAGATCGTAAGCCTTGCATGAATGGGTTTCATCGAGCCCACTTGTCGATTTCAGTCTTACGTGGAAGCATGCAGCTGTAGATTGGTGAAAAATGGGAGGAAACGAGATATCTGCATCACAGACAGTAAGGAAACGCGAGCGTCCGAACCACGATGATCTAGAATCAAGCCAAAGGCTCCAAACTATACCAAACCCCGTCCTGTTTTGGAAAAGAGATACATAACCCGTTGCGACACTACGTCTCGTCCGATTGGGCATGGGTAGTCGCGTTTGGATGTTTATCCGACGCTTTGTTGTACCTCTGAGCTGCCCTGCTCAAATGTAAGCATGCACCTGGTGTGATAAAACTTCTCTCACCTCGGACGTGATGACCGGCGAGTGAGTTCTTGCATGCGTGAATACTCATGATCGTGTTGAATAGTCACGGAACAGCAACATAGATTAGGCGCGGTATCCAGTTATTATAGCTTCTTCCATAGTCATCTGCTCATACTCACCTGTGTTTCATTTACTTTATTCGCAAATTAACACGGCGAACTCGGTAGCCAGTTCAGGCGGACGTTCGGCGCCCGCATCGACCAATTAGGTTTCGCCATCAACTTCTAGTTTCACCCCAAGTCTTTTGGCTTTCCAACCATGAATCTCTTCGTCAGCTCTCTTTGCGGCATTACAGTACACGGTCTAACGGGTGCAGCTCCCGCCATGTATCAGAACGCTTGGGCTGATTCATGATTTTCGATTTCTCATTGCACCGTTTCAATGGCGTCTCTCCGTAGAAGACGGTAAGCGTACGCGTCCATTGGCAAACCCAAACTCCGGTCAATGTCTAGCTCCTATCAATCGGTCAGGAACTCTGACCTTCTGACGAATGCATTGCTTATAAATTCGATCGTGAGCTCATGGGCTTGACTGTGCACTTGAACATCGGTGTCAGCCATAGGCACCGAATATATATAAAGCGCCTGCGCTGAGATAGTGACACCACCAACTCCAACTCCAATTCCAACTCCAGGACGATATATCGCTTCCGAGATGTCCCACGATACGCATCCTCCCATTATCAACAAGCGCGTTCCCAACGCCGACCAGTTCTACCCACATACTGAGCACTCCATCGGGGAGGCACTTCCTGCCAGTATCTTCCCGCAGAACACGAAGCTTCCCCAGCTGTTCACCCCTCTCACGTTACGAGGCGTCGAGTTTAAGAACCGTATTTGGGTCAGTCCGATGTGCATGTACAGCAGCGAGAATGGTGCCGCCACCGACTTCCACCTCGTCCACATTGGAGTACGTCTTTTGCCTTCTGTCTCCCATCCAACTACACCTCTCACACCCGGTCATTTCAGCAATACGCTCTCGGAGGTGCCGGACTGATCATGCTCGAGGCCACCTCGGTTCTTCCTGAAGGTCGGTTGAGCGCCGAGGACGCTGGTCTCTGGGAAGACTCTCAGATCGCTCCTCTCAAGCGAATCGTCGACTTTGTTCACGCCATGGGAGGTCGCATCGGTATCCAACTTGGACACGGCGGACGCAAGGTGAGTTCTTTATTCGCATCCAAAAAGGTCCTCGCGACGACTCAATCGGAAAAAATCTAGGCAAGCGGTCACGCTGTGTGGCTCCTGTATACGCCGGGACAGCCGTTCGGTAAGATATGAACGGCGCGGGAGGACGAGAATGGATGGCCGGATGACCGTACGTGCTGTCTACTCTCTCGAGATAGGTGACTGAACCTGTTTCCAGTCATCGCGCCAAGTGCGATCCCGTACTCTGCGGACACGGCAACTCCCAAGGAGCTCACTTCCGAAGGCATCCAGCGTCTCAAGTCCGCCTTCCGAGCCGCCATCACCCGTTGCAAATCATTGGCTTCGACGTAATCGAGATACACGGTGCCTCCGGCTATCTCATCCACCAGTTCTACTCGCCGCTCAGCAACACCCGCACCGACGCCTATGGCGGCTCCCTTGAGAACCGCACGCGCTTCCTACGTGAGATCGTCGAAGATGCACGCGCCATCTGGCCCGAGGACAAACCACTCTTTGTGCGTCTCAGCGCGACGGACCAGACGGGCGACGACTTTGCAGAGCGCAACGAGCGTGAAGAGTGGGCTAGCTGGGGTGAGGAACAGACTGCGTGGCTCTCTACTCGCCTCTACGAGCTTGGCGTGGACGTAATCGACGTGACCAATGGTGGCAACTACTCCAAGTCTGGCTTCCCTCTCAAACTTAAGCTGGGATATCAGGTACGTATGTTTAAACAATGATAGGCGCATTTGAATGACCTCCCGCGCTAGGTTGCTTTCGCCGCCGCGGTGAAGAAGGCTGTACCAGAGCTAATCGTCGCTACGACTGGAAACATGAGCGATGCTGAGTTCGCTAACAGGACGCTCGAGAATGGTAGTGCGGATGCAATCACCGTCGGTCGCGGCTTCTTGAAGGAGTGAGTTATCTTACTCAGCACAAAGCATGGGTCTAATCTTGAGACTGATTTATGCAAAGCCCGACCTTCCCACTCCAGGTCGCAAAGAAGCTTGGCATTGCCGTGCAGCCACCACCCCAGTACACATTTGCGTGGCTCCCAGAGCTTCTTTGGCCTCATTCACCGAAGCAGGAGCTGAGCCAGGATTGAGGTCAAAGGTCGTGACACCGAACCCGCAATCCGAGCGTGACCTTAACGCTTCCATTACCTTTGCCCTGATGCAAATGCCCACTTGAGCTTAGATTTATCCGATCTACACTATACATTCCACATATATTCCTAAGCTGAATCCAGAAAGTCCATCGTATCAGCGCTCGCGGTGCTTCTTGCAATTGGTGACTGAACCCCAGAAGTACACTCGACTCAAACCTAGCGAGAAGCTCAAGAATACATCAGCGCACATTCTTAAAGCTGCCAATGAGATCTGTTGACCAGCCGAGTCCCATCCGGCTATTACTGATGACAGTGCCATCAGGGTGGGACTCGCCCCTGGTGTTCATAACCTGATAGATCATCTTGCGCTTCAACACGTGTCGATGGGCCACTTTCTCCTCTTCCAAGACGCTCGAACAGCGTTTGCGCGGTAAAGCCAGCCTGGCGCATCGCGTCATAGAGTTGATCAATGCTTTCATCTCTTTCTCTCATCGAGGATCCTGCGGGTGCAGCCCGAGCGATAGAAGTGCCCTGTGAGAACTCCAGCTGTTCCCTCTTACTCTGGCGTGAGCGAATCCAAACAGAAGGGTTCCAACCCCCTAAGAAAGGCGATGTTTCTCACGGGCGTCGGTAACTGCTGCTTTTGGCGGTGGTGACGCCGTGCTAACTACGGGTAAACCAACATCCTCATGGTACGCGTCAATACGATCTTCCGTGACAATTTGCCGGCGCCTGCGACGGATGCGCCGTCGTAGCAAGATGATGAACGCAACTAGGACGATGCATGCAAGCACGGATCCCACGACCACTCCAGCTATTGTTGCTGGCAATACTTGATGTGAAGACCGAATATGGAGAGCCGAGAATGATATCATAAAAACAGGGGATTTGGTTGGATCATCCCTAATTCGATCGGTATCGATTCTGAGAGTGCCTGCCAGTCGCCTACCCCTGTCGTCGCCTTGTGGAATTCGATAGTCTGAGTTCATTAGGTTGCACTGGACATATAAGCATGCTCCATCGGAGGAGTTTCCAGTTGGTTTGAAGGCACATGATAACTCCTCGTTCGCAAAATACATTCCCCCGATGGTTGGCGTCAGCTGTTCGTTTGGGTCAAACCCGGTCGGATATCCTTGAGGATATATCACAACACCGCTAAAGACGAAACCGAGGATTACTGTTCGCTCTGTTCTCAGGATGCTGGTTGAGAGATACAGCAGGTGAGGAGCAGTTATCTCCAGCGCGTAGACCTTCTGCTTCGCCGCTTGAGTAGTGGACCAAAATATGTCTTCACCTCGCTCGGGGCATGCAGTGGTGGGTAAATCAGCTACAATAGAGCCTGGAGGGTCCCACCAGTCAGACAAAAGCTCGGCTGTCCACCAGTCGCCCGAGTCGTCGAAAATTTTGGTCATTGCGAGGTAGAAATGGGAAGACAAGAGGCGCAGCAATAAACCCGTGTTGGAGTGAAACAATCAATCGGCCGGTCCTCGCGCTTCTCATCACGCGTGATTTGCAAATAATGGCAGTTTAGCTTCACTTCGACAGGCCGCGAAACAACGGTGGAAAAAAAGAGTCTTCGGGCTCACCCTTGTGCTTCGCATGAGCGTGAGCATGTAATAAAGATTCTGCCCGACGAATTTGCGGCAATAATGCTCCCTATGTTGTTGAGTATGCTCTGTTGCCTGTGATACGTCAGTGCATCTAGAGTCTCCTGGCCACCATTGACGATGGTCGAAGCATGGACTGGCGCTTTCCTGCGCACTGGCTGGTAACTCATTGTTTGCTTTCCAGGGACTAACCAGTCATGCAAACCCGTCAGATTTTTATCTTACATTTAACTCTCCTCGTCGTCGGTCGTTTATATTTACTGGGCCAAGCTATCGGCTAGGTCTCTGAGGCGAGTTTAATGATTGCGTCTACTTGCTCCTGCAAGGCGTCAAGGGATTCGCCCTCGTCATCGGCGGGGACTTCGAAGCACTCTAGCGCAGCCAAGCCACCACCATATAGGTTATCCTTCCCACCGCTCGCACCCGTCCGCGCACGAACAAAGTCCAAAATCACTTGAGCGCATGCGCCACCATCCTGAGCGGAACTCGACCTCATACCGATGCGAGCAAGTTCGGGGTTCGGCCAGACTCCGCCCGGCGTTGGTGGAGAAATGGCGGAGAACAGAGCCGTGATTCCTGAAGGGTCGAGCTTGCATCTTTTGAAAACGAGGATCCGCAGCCGCGCCATTGTCGAGATACACAGACCGAACCCCTCCATGTCTTGGGGCTTGATTAGCTCGATGACGATGTGAGATATTTCAAGAGGCAGAAGCTTCTGCAGTAGCACCAGACGAGTGTCGTTTGCTGATCCCTCCCAGTCACCACACAGTTCGAGGCGAGTCAAGTGCGGAGCGTTCACAAACAGTGCAACCAATCAATGGTGTCGGATTTATGGCTCTGATATATGATCGTGGTCAGTTTCGAGTGGACAATGTCGACTGGCTGCATGTTCCGATTGGCGACCAATGGCTGATAAACGAACAATTCTTCGACCATTGGTGCGGCGGCCAATAATCTACGCATTGGGTCTTTTTCAAGCATGAAATGGCCATAATCGATATTCAGGTACTTCAGATCGGAGAAGAGCGGGAACTCTGCTGGAATTGCGGCCGCGGCGGAGAGTTCCAACCTGCTGAGATTTGGAGCGCGAAGTTGAAAGATTGGGGATCCTTGTTGCTTGCTGAAGAGGGCCGAAAAAGAGCGCAAAGCTGGGAATTCACGTTGGAAGAGTTGCATTACCTGCTCGAATGAGTCAAGTAACTCCGCCACGAGATTGAACGTGACAATTCTCTGCGCGACCAGGCCAAGCGTATGAGTGACGTCTTGAGAGTGCGACCTCCAGTTGTCGTGCACATATAGGTCCAGGTGAAGCGGTATCTGCCCGGAGCGGGAAGCGACCAGTTGGACCAACTCGTGCATGTGACCGAAGGGCGGGTACTTGGTGCGCGGCGTCGAGTAAAGACATATGTAGATCCAAACGCGAGGATTGTGCAGCGCTGCGAATCGCCACCGCTGACAAACTGCGGAGAGAACGAAAGGCATCCGTTTGCGGGTGGCCATGACGTTCTCGGAAAGGAGGTCGCAGTACTCCGGGGTACCAAACGTTTCAGCTCTAGTATCATTAGCATATTGAACTGCTATCTCGAAGATGTGGCCGAGAACTTCGACGGGCGTGTTCCGAATTGGGTGAAGATGGGCACGTTCAAGCACGACTGCCAGCTGTTGCTCGTTCAACATCCTGTCCAGCTCTCGCGCCCGGGTACGGTGTAATTCACGGCGCTTCTTCAAGCTGCTCAGTACGCTGAGCACCTCTTCGATCTCCGAATGCACTTGCGCCAGCTCGACGTAGACGTCGTCGCGGAGCGCGCAGGTCTCGAACACTGTTTGTTTCTTTGCTGCAACGCGCGCCATGACAACGGCGACCTCGGCGCCGGACACGAAGCGATTGGGATCGTTTTCGGGGGCGTCCATGATGGACGATGTGCAAGTGCGAAAGCGAAGCTATGGAGCGGCATGATCCGAAGGTCATTCGCGATGACCATTCGACCTGACATCATACATGTACCTTGGCCGTCAGAATCACGGTGAATGACAGTTAGAATAGATTGCAATCACATGGAAAATACCGAATGTCTTCCGACGCAACGGCTTACCGCAGATCCTCCGACAAGTGGCTCAATTCTCGCGCCAAAGTCCGTACGTATATTCCTTTAACGTGACGGCACGCATTTGGTACTCACTCTTCGCCCACATGCACGAGTTGGTTCAGCCAGTCGTTTCTCGCCTCTGGGCAGATACCGCCCCCGCCTTGACCGCTAAACTGTACATATGAACCGTCAAAAGACGACCGACGATGAGGCGACTCAGATGTGAGAAAAAGGAGTCTGTTTTTAGTGCTGACGAGTGCGGTTCAAACGTAAGAAGGAATGGGGACCGTCTTTGCCATTCTGAGCGTGTCTTTGGCACAATGCCCGCCGTTTTTTATCTCGGAACTTGCTTGCTACGAGGGGTTTGCGAATCACTGTGTGCGCTGGGCACGACGGGCCTTCACTGCGCAGATTTCCGATGATCTTCGCGATGCGGTGGATGCATTTCTACGTGACTGGGCAATTGCTCAACGTGCATCATTTGTTGGGTTGACACTTCTTGAGAACGGAATCGCACGAGGGATTGCTCGAGATGTGCTGCTGACCTTCGAATAACGGAACCCCTGTACGGTTTTCAAGCTCACCTCATCATCGAGAACTATTCGAACGGCGAATGACAGCCGTCTCTCGAGGACCAAAAACACGCGTACATCGCCGAATTCGCCATGCGTGCCGAGCCACGCAGCAATCGGACACGGCCGGAATTGTACTACAGGCGACCGGTTCAGAGCTGGAGCTTCGCACGGGCTGGCTGTGTTTAGCTTGTGCGAGAGTCCCGCCACTAGGTTACTGTCGCAGCGATGAATTGAATCGGGAATGCCGAGGGGATCGCGGTTGGGGTCCCTGAGTGCCAGGGGGGGGGGGTGCCATGACGGTGCTGCGAGGCAGCGCAGATTATGCTCGGTATCACCGTCGACCTCGTCCAATGTCGCGTCATACGCCGTCAACGGCCGCGACGCCAACATCCATAGACTGCGCGGACGTGTCAGTGTCAGTCCCGAGCCCGAGCCTGTGCCTGTGCCCGTGGCGGAGACGGAGACGGAGGAGTGGTGCGGGTGACGACGGCGGGCGGAATCGTGTAAACTCGCAAAGTTCATGCGGATCAGACGGCACCACCAGATGCTGTGACCCATGTCCACGCCCGCGTAAAGACCCATGCGACATTGCTCGCGTCAATGGTGCGCGTTCGTCACCGTCGTGGTCCGAATGGTCGTCGAACTCGCCCGTCGCCGTCGTCGTCGAATCACGCGTATCCTGACGCGTAAACACTGGCCTGAGAAGCAAAACCGTCGCGCAAAGCAGAATCAGTACGGGTGAGGCCGTGTGTGCGGAGTCATAATAATACGAGGTGCGTACATTGTGAACCTTGAACTCTGACTCTTGATGAGCGCGAAGGCGAGCGGGATCATTCGGCATCTTCCGCGGCTCGTGTGACCTCGGATGGAAAATCTTGGTCCTCGTCTTTTTTTGCCAGATAAACTGTCTAAGCCGCCGTGGCGAAAATGGTTGGTATTCGATGCCCCTTTGCGCAGGTTGTTTCTCGAATCATTGTTATTAGGACGATCACGCCTGTTGCTCGACTCTACCTGTTCGCTATATCAAACATTCAAAGATTGTAGCCCTGCAGCGATTTCATCGAGCCACTCGTCAATGTCAGGTGTGCGTGAAAGCATGCAATTGCGTTTGCCGTAGCTGGTGAAACGAGACATCTGCATCACAGCAAAAGAAACGTGTCGTGCGAGCGTCCGAACCATTTATCTAGAATCAAGACAAACCCTAAAAAATATGCCTGTATCGCTCGCGTAGAGGCTATTGATCTTAAAACATGATACGATCGGTCCCTACGGGCATTGGGGTAGTCTCAATTTGAAAGTTCATCCAACGCATCGTTATACCTCCTCTGAGCTGTCTTTTCAAGTGCAAGCCTGCACCTGGTATTCTAACTTCTCTCAATTTGGCCATAATGCCGGGGAGTGGATTCTTGCACGCTTGAATACTCGTGATCCATCTCGAATAGACACGGAATTACCAAAAAGTGCAACATATATTTGGCGCAATATTCAGCCAAAATCCCATCGAGGTGGAGCACTACGGGTTCTTCCATAGGCATATGCTCATAAGCTCCTAGAATCGCTTACTTTGTTGGAAAAGTTAACACGGCGAACTCGGTGGCTAGTCTAGGTGGCCGGCGCCCGCATCGACCAATCAGGTTTCACCATCAACTTCTAGTTTCACCAATGTCGTTGGCTTTCCAACCATACATCTCTTCGTCAGCTCTCTTTGCGGCATTGCAATACACGTTCTATCGTGTTCAGCTAATATCCGGACGCTTGGGCTGAACAAGCTTGCGCTATACCTGCAGCTCCGTATCTAAATTTCACAGAAAATTGAGCCTATTTCGAGATTTTCTGACTGCACAATGCATCGTTTCAATGGCTTCTCTTCGTAATAGACGATAAGCGTGCGCGTCCAATGGCAAACCCAAACTCCGGTCACTGTCTGGCTCCTATCAATCGGTCAGAAACTCTGACCTTCTGACAAATGCGTTGCTTATAAATTCGATCGTGAGCTCATGGGCTTGACTGTGCAGTTGAACATCGGTGTCAGCCCATAGGCACCGAGTATATATAAAGCGCCTGCCCTGAGATAGTGACACCACCAACTCCAACTCCAATTCCAACTCCAGGACGATATATCGCTTCCGAGATGTCCCACAACACGCACCCTCCCATTATCAACAAGCGCGTTCCCAACGCCAACCAGTCCTACCCACATACTGAGCACTCCATCGGGGAGGCACTTCCTGCCAGTATCTTCCCGCAGAACACGAAGCTTCCCAAGCTGTTCACCCCTCTCACGTTGCGAGGCGTCGAGTTTAAGAACCGTATTTGGGTCAGTCCGATGTGCATGTACAGCAGCGAGAATGGTGCCGCCACCGACTTCCACCTCGTCCACATTGGAGTACGTCTTTTGCCTTTTGTTCTCCCGACTATATACCTCTGACACCCGGTTATTTCAGCAATACGCTCTCGCAGGCGCCGGACTGATCATGCTCGAGGCCACCTCGGTTCTTCCTGAAGGTCGGTTGAGCGCCGAGGACGCTGGTCTCTGGGACGACTCTCAGATCACTCCTCTCAAGTGTATCGTCGACTTCGTTCACGCCATGGGAGGTTGCATCGGTATCCAACTCGGACACGGCGGACGCAAGGTGAGTACTTCGTTCGCAGCCCAAAAAGCTCCTCGTGATGGATTCGAGCTATCTAGGCAAGCGGACACGCTGTGTGCATCACGGACACGTGTTCTGCTCCTGAAACTCATACACCGCTTTTAAGGCTTCTCGGCACGCGATCGGGATCGTGACGATTGAAAGAGTTGGTACCACATCAGAGCGGTCACCACCCGCTTGCAAAGGGGCAAGTGGGCGCTCAATTTGCTCATTTCATGCCCCGGAGCGAGCCCTCTCTGCGCAGGAGCCTCCTATCTGTGCTTTTCTTCGCTCTATAATGGGGGCTTGCCGCTTTCCTGCGCTTTCCGCACTCTCTATAGCTCTTATGAAGGTTAGTGCTGAAACATGGCTAATACTCACGAGTGCTGATTGCTCATAATGCGGCATACTATATTCAATTTATTGAGCTTGTATTGCTTTACATGGTGGCTTAAACTTAAGATGAGAGGCTGATTTGCTACCTGTGCTGAGCAGTCAAAGTTAGCATACTCGGAAATGAAATACATAAGTTACCCTGGATTAAAACGAGGTTGAGCATCTGCCGGCCGAGCTCCGATTGGTATCGTCGCCTAGCCGGAGATCAGGGTCCTTCAACTTGTTCGACAAGTTGAGGACCCGCGTCGGGGATCCAATTGGCCTTGAGCTCTTGTGTTCCACTTCTCACGTCCCTTATGACTTGCCTCACCCACGATTATCTGGACTCTGTAGGAGCTCTCATCCAGCTGGTGTGTTCTACTCCCTTCTTCTGTGTTGTGTGCTTTGGTTGAGCTCGGTGGAGCGCTCATGGCGGCCGCCACGTTTTCCTGATGTGGCTTCTGTATACTCCGGGAAAGCCATTCGGTAAGATAGGAATGGCGCGAGAGGACGAGAACGGATTGGTTGAGAGATACAGCTGGTGAAGAGCATTTATCTCCAGCGCGTAGACCTTCTGCTTCGCCACTTGGGCAGTTGTCCAGCATAGGGAATCCCCACCTCGCTCGGGGCAAGCAGTGGTGGGTAAATCAGCTACAATAGAGCCTGGAGGGTCCCACCAGTCGGAAAAAGCTCAGCTGTCCACCAGTCGCCCGAGTCGTCGAAAATTCTGGTCATTGCAAGGTAGAAATGGGAAGACAAGAGGCACAGCAATAAACCCCTGTCGGAGTGAAACGATCAATCGGCCGGTCCTCGCGCTTCTCATCACGCGTGATTTGCAAATAACGGCAGTTTAGCTTCACTTCGACAGGCCGCGAAACAACGGTGGAAAAAAAGAGTCTTCAGGCTCACCCTTGTGCTTCACATGAGCGTGAGCATGTAATAAAGATTCTGCCCGACGAATTTGCGGCAATAATGCTCCCTATGTTGTTGAATATGCTCTGTTGCCTGTGATACGTAAGTGCATACTAGAGTCTCCTGGCCACCATTGACGACGGTCGAAGCATGGACTGGCGCTTTCCTGCGCACTGGCTGGTAACTCATTGTTTGCTTTCCAGGGACTAACCAGTCATGCAAACCCGTCGGATTTTTATCTTACATTTAACTGTCCTCGTCGTCGGTCGTTTATATGTACTGTGTCAAGCTACCTGCTAGGTCTCTGAGGCGAGTTTAATGATTGCGTCTACTTGCTCCTGCAACGCGTCAAGGGATTCGCCCTCGTCATCGGCGGGGACTTTGAAGTACTCTAGCGCAGCCAAACCACCACCATACAAGCTATCTTTCCCACCGCTAGCGCCCGCCCACGTGCGAACAAAGTCCAAAATCACTTGAGCGCATGCGCCGGTATCCTGAGCAAAACTCGAGCTCATGTCAATCCGAGCGAGATCGGGGTTCGGCCAGACTTCGCCCGGCGTTGGTGGAGAAATGGCGGAGAACAGAGCCATGATTCCTGAAAGGTCGAGCTTGCATCCTTTGAAAACGAGGGTCCGCATTCGCGTCATTGTTGAGACACACCGACCGTACCCCTCCATGTCTTGGGGCCAGACTCGCCCGATAAGGAGGTGCGAAATTTCTAGAGGTAGAAACTTCTGCAGTAGCGCCAGACGAGCGTAGCTTGCGGATTCCTCGCCGCGCAGTTCGAGGTGACTCAAGTGCGGAGCGTTCACAAAACAGTGCAGCCAATCGATGACGCCGGATCCACCGCTCTGATATGTGATTTTGGTCAATTCTGAGTGGACAATGTCCACTGGCTCCATGTTCCGATTGGGGACCAATTGTTTGAAAACGTACAACTCTTCAATCATTGGCGCGGCTGCCAATAGTCTACGCATCGGGTCGTTTTCAAGCATGAAATCGCCATAATCGATCTCCAGTTTCTTCAGAGAGGAGAAGAGCTGAAACCCTGATGGAAGTGCGGCTGCGGCGGATAGTTCAAGGCTGCGGAGGTTGGGAGCACGAAGGTGAAAGATTGGGGATTCTTGTCGCCTGCTTACAACGGCTGAAAAACAGCCCAAGGCTGGGAATTCATGTTGGAAGAGCTGCAATACCGGCTCGAACCAGTACAGTAACTGGACCAGGAGTTTGAATGTGAAGATTCTCTGCGCCACCAAACTGAGCGTATGAGTTAAATCCCGAGGGTGCGTCCTCCAGTCGTCGCTCACATATACGTCCAGGTGAAGCGGTATCTGCCCGGAGCGAGAAACGACGAGTTGGACTAAGTCGTGCATGTGACCAAAGGACGGGTACTTGGTGCGCGCCGTCGAGTAGAGGCATATGTAGACCCAGACGCGAGGATGAAGCAACGCTGCGGATCGCCACCGCTGACAGACTGAGGAGAGAACGAAAGGTATCTTTTTGCGCATGGCCATGACATTCTCGGAAAAGTGATTGCAGTAATTCGAATGACCAAACGTAAAAGCACTGATATCATTCGCATCTCGAACTGCTATCTCGAAGATGCGGCCAAGAACTTCGACGGGCGTGTTCCGAATCGGATGAAGATGGGCGCGATCAAGCATGACTGCTAGCTGTTGCTCGTCCAACATCTTGTCGAGCTCTCGTGCCCGGCGCGGTGTACTTTACGGCGCTCCTCCAAGTCTCGTAATACGCTGAGCACCTCTTGGATCTCCGAATGCACTTGCGCCAGCTCGACGTAGACGTCGTCGCGGAGCGCGCAGGTCTCGAACACTTTTTGTTTCTTTGCTGCAACGCGCGCCATGACAACGGCGACCTCGGCGCCGGACACGAAGCGATTGGGATCGTTTTCGGGGGCGTCCTGTTGAACTGCGAAGGGAGAAGAGCAACCATAAGTTGATATTCATCAGTATCTATGAGAATAGTACAAACCTGCGAAGGGAGAAGAGCAACCAGAGAATAACTCGGTGCTTCCCATCGCAGCTATATAGCCATCGGAATTTGCCGGGAAGGTGCATTTAGAGTCACGTAGAGTCATTGGACTACTCCGGGAACGTTTGGAAAGGTACGGAAAGGTACGGAAGGGTCGAGAAGATTCCAGAATTCAACACTCCCCCTGAATCTTGAGAGTCGTTAGCCTTCGGAAGGCAAAATTCCTAGCATTCCTCTGAGACGCGTGACGTCCGGACGCGCGAGAGGCTTGGTAAAGATATCTGCAATTTGATCTGCGGTTGGGACGAATATTGGTTCGAGACGTTTGCCATGGACTGTGTCGCGTAGCCAGTAGAAGCGTAGGTCGAGATGTTTCATTCGGCCATGGTGTTCAGGATTCTTGGAAACAGAGATAGCGCTTTGGTTGTCAATGTTCAACCTGGTAGGTATTCAGGTATGATGCCGATTTCCGTAAGTAGGTTTCGCATCCAGACAGCGTCTTTTCCTGCGTCCACCGCTGCGATGTACTCTGCCTCGGTCGTTGATAGTGCTACTACTCCTTGTAGTTTAGACGACCAGGATACCGCTCCGCCCGCTATCATCAGCACGAAACCTCCAGTTGATCTGCCATTGTCCGAGTTGCCTGCATGGTCTGCGTCTGTAAATGCTTCGAACAGGCGGTCTATGCTGAACGAGTCTCGTCTGTATGTAAGCTTCATGTCCTTTGTTTGTTGGAGGTAGCGCATGAGATGCTTAACAGCGTTCCAATGGGCAATACCGGGGTTTGCTATGAATCGGCAAAGCGTGGAGACAGTGAAGGATATGTCTGGTCGAGTGGAGGTAGCGACGTATAGTAGTGCGCCAACCGCGTTTCCGTACGGGTAATTCGACATCTCTTCCTTTTCGTCGTCTGTGGTTGGACAATCTTTACGTGATAGTTTTAACCCTGGGGCCATTGGAGTGGATACGCCGTTGCAGCTTGTCATGCCAAAGCGCTCGAGTAGTTCGTTGATGTATTGGCGCTGTGAGAGTTCGACGATGCCTTTCTTCTTGTCTTGGTTGATTGCGATTCCGAGTAAGAATTTTGTGGGTCCAAGATCTCGAAGTGCGAAGTGGGTGGCAAGGCGGGTGATGATGCTATCGATAAGTTTGTCGCTGCTGGCTGCAAAGGTACCGTCGTCGACATGGAAAGGCAGTAGTGCGAAGTCATTGTCTTTCCTGTACACGAAGAATGATCCGTCGCAGTATATTGCTTTGAAGTCAAGTTCGACAGTGAGCGTATGATGCAGTTTGATTTGCCATGCTCTGGCGCCTTGCTTCGTGCCGTACAGTGCCTTGCGGAGCTTGAGCACCATGTTCTTTCCTCCCATGGTGAAACCTTCTGGCTGTGACATGTAGACGTCTGCGTCGATATCTCCATTGAGGAACGCGTTGCTGATGTCGATGGAACGTAGTGAAAGGTTTAGACCGGCGGCGAGTGCTAAGACTGTGCGTATGGACGCCATCTTTGCTGTGGGGGCGAATGTTTCGAAGTAGTTGACGCCATGCTGTTGTGTGAATCCGCGAGCGACTAATCTGGCTTTGTATCTTTCGATTGAGCCGTCTGATTTGCGTTTGATTTTGCAGACCCATTTACACCCAACTACTTTAGCGCCGTCTGGTTTCTCGACTAATTCCCAGGTTCCATTGCGCTCATGTGCTGCCATTTCCTCAGCGAAAGCTTCTGACCATTTGATTGAATCAGGGCGGGTAGCTGCTTCCTTGAAAGTGCGAGGTTCACCGACATTGATGTCGACGTTTGCAGTGAAGTATACTTGTTCCGTGTCGTAGTCTTCTTCGTCTAGAAGTCGTTCTACTTGGAGGAGTTGTTCTACTTCTTCGTCGGAATCTTGGACGTGATGAGGATCGGCTAGTATGGGTCCATCGACTGGGGGTGCTGCTTGTAGAGGCTGATTTGCGTGCTCTGCAGGTTCCAGGGATGGTCCGCTGACTGGGGGTGCTGCTTGTAGAGGCTGATTTGCGTGCTCTGCAGGTTCCAGTGGTGTTCGTCTGGCGCGATCGGCTAGGGGAGATTGCCAATCTCTAGGTTCGTGGCGTTCGCGTCCTGATCGGCGTGGTTCAGGTGCAGGAGGAGGCACGAGAGGAGTTGGTGGGCGAGGAGGTGTTGTTGGCGCGGCTGGTCCGGTTGTGTTGATTGTAGTGGGAACAGGTGTTGGAGTTATTCGTCGAGGCTGTTGATCTTCAGAATCGCTGTCCCCCCCTGAATCCAATACTTGTGGGAAGTCGATAGACTCATGCCCTTTGTCTAGTTTGGACAGTGGGAAGAACCGTTCATCAAAGTCGACTCGCTCCGAGATGATGGTCTTCTTCGTGACTGGGTTCCATAATTTCCATCCCTTGTAGCCTGGTGGGTATCCGATGAACACGCAGGGCACCATGTGCCAGTCGAGTTTGTTGCGCTTGTCTCTCTGAATGTGGGCGTATGCGCGACATCCCCAAACTCGCAGGTGCTTCAGATCGGGTTTGTCCTTGTACCAGTACTCGTATGGTGTTTTAGGTTCATCTTTACCAGTGAGCGATGATGATGGCATGCGGTTCCAGACGTGTATGAAGGATGCGAGAGCTTCTGCCCAGAAACTTTGTGGGAGTCCTGATTCTGCCAGCGCAGCGACGATCCCTTCTACCAGTGTTCTGTTGGCTCTTTCAGCAACACCGTTTTGTTGGGGTCGATTGCGAGTGGAGTCTCTCCTTTCTATGCCGCTGTCTCCGAGTAGTTTATCCCAGTCTTTTCCGATGAATTCTCCGCCTTCGTCGAATTGTACTGCTTTGATCTTCTTGCCAGTTTGCGTTTCCGCGAAGGCCTTGAAGCGTACGAACTCGTCGAAGGTATCTGACTTCTTCCTTAGAGGGAAGGCGGCGTGGAATGATGACTTGTCGTCGTGGAAAGCAACGAAGTATTTGTAGCCCGACACGGAAGCTGTGGGCATGGATACTATGTCGCCGTGCACTAGGTCTAGTACTTCTTTCGTCTTGGTTCCGGTGGATTTGAAAGGATTCGAGTGCATTTTACCTGCGAGGCATGGTTCGCAAATAGGGTCGGGCTTTCGCTTGACGTCAAATTGGATTCCTGTGACCATATTTTCGCGCATGGCTTTCTCTATCCCTCCTATATGGTGATGCATGGTACGTCTGTGCCATAAGGAGATGTCGAGGGGTAGTGATGCTCGATGGGCGAAGGCGATCTCTGAGTCTGGTCGCGCGGGCTTCATGTCTGCGTATCCAAGGTAATTGTCCCCAATAGTAGCAGTGAATCTAGTGGCGTCATTCAACGTGAACACCATTTTATTCTCTTTTGCGGTCAAGGTCATTCCTTTCTCTTTGACGAGGTAGTTGACGGAAATCAAGTGACAATTGAGTGGTGGGACGTGCAATACATTGGAGAAGGCAATTGGTTCTTTCTCGATACCATTTACAACTGGCGTGAATATGACTGTCCCTATTCCTTCTGCCAGCACAATGTTTCCATCGGCGACGCGGACTTGGGCATTTGACTTTTCATAGGTGGCAAAGAATTCTTTTGATGGCGTCATATGAGTAGAGGCGCCTGAATCTGCCAGCCATGATTGGTCAGTCACGAGTGTAGTGGATGTAGATAGAGCTACGCTTGCCGTGTGTGCAATGGGGCCAGATGAGTGCGTGACAAGAGCGGTGTGGTTGGCGGATTCGCTGCTGCTCTTGAGCTTGAGCGCGGCTATCTCGTCCTTCAGGGCCTTCTCTTTCTTTTCGAAGCAGTTCGTGTCCTTGTGACCTGTCTTGTCACAGAACGCGCACTTGGGTTTGTCCTTTTGACGACAAACTTCGGCAGTGTGGCCAGGTTTGTTGCAAATCGAGCACTTCACCTTGGTCGTGGTCGATGCAGCGGCAGCAGTGGTGGTCGGCGTAGTTTCAGCCATGAGGACACCAGCGGAGGTTTTCTTTAAGCCGTAGAGGCCTGGAGATGTCTTCCGGTTCAGGTCTTCAGCGACGAGTCTGTCCTCAAGTTTGTCAAGGTCTAGGAGTGTTGATTCATCTCCGAGTAACCCGTTTACAAGAGTAGCGTTGACTTTGTCTTCAGAGAGGGCCCGGACAACGGTGATGGAGATCATCTCGTTATCCAGTTTGTCGATGGTATAAGTTGATTCGCGGCGTTGCTTGATGTGGTTCATTGCGTCCTTGACTCTGGCTATGAAGGCTCCGAGTTCTTCGCCAGGGTTGGGGCGCATGGCTGAGAAGTCGACGTATGCGTTGTAGCGCGATGCTGCTTTAACGACGATGTGACGTTTCTTTATTGCGGCCCAGAGTGCGACGCCGTCCATGAGATGTGTTTCCACGGCTCGTTTCTCCTCGATTGACAGGGTAAGTGCGATTGCACCTGCTGCTGCGCCATTGTCGTCAGTCCAAGTTTCGAGTAGATCCTCTTGCTTGGCAATGAGTTGGTCCTCGGCTTTGAGTGCGTCGTCCTTGAGCGCAGGGTGGGCCCTAGCTGGTACGACTGGTTTCGCCTTTTCTCCTAGGATGATGCGTAGCCATTTCTTCAGGAGCAGGTATGATTTGATGTCCTGTTCCCAGGCTGCGTAGCCTCCCATCTTCAGGGGCGTGATCTTGAATAACGTGCTGTCGCTCATGTTGAGGGCAGGCGAGGGCAGGTTTACTTCTTTGCTTCAACGCGTGTTGCAACAGAAGGGGAATTGAAAGTTTTACTTCCTTGTTGGCTAAGGAAGGGGGTCTGAAGGTGCGGGATGCGCACTACACAGCAGCACGAATCGCACGAGCTGCTCGCCTATACCCGCGTTTCGCTCGGATGAGCTAACTTCAGGGCCTAAGGTTTGCCGATTACTCGTCAAGTACTCCCACTTATCAGGGAGTAAGGAATGCGGGTAGAGGATACAAAATAGAGGCTCGATGTGGGTCCAATCGCTCGGGATTGGTCTGCTCACTCAACTGGGGGCGATCAAGCACGAAATTTGTCGATCGGAGAACGCTGGGTGATAGATCTTGAATTGGCGAAAGGGAGATGTGGGTTGCAGGTGGATCTGATTGAGATCCGTTCGAGATCGAGGTATTGCGCGAGGTGGTGTGTCTGGGTATTTACACCTTGAGCGCGGGGCTCATAACCTGTTGAACTGCGAAGGGAGAAGAGCAACCATAAGTTGATATTCATCAGTATCTATGAGAATAGTACAAACCTGCGAAGGGAGAAGAGCAACCAGAGAATAACTCGGTGCTTCCCATCGCAGCTATATAGCCATCGGAATTTGCCGGGAAGATGCATTTAGAGTCACGTAGAGTCATTGGACTACTCCGGGAATGTTTGGAAAGGTACGGAAAGGTACGGAAGGGTCGAGAAGATTCCAGAATTCAACACGTCCATGATGGACGATGTGCAAGTGCGAAAAGTGAAGCTGTCCAACGGCATGATCCGAAGGTCACATCCTTCCGACAAGGATTGTGGCGGTCAGCAACGTTGTTCAATCCTCGCGTCCAAGTCTACATATCCTTTTACGTGACGGCGCGCATCAGGTAATCGTTCTTCGACCACATGCCAGAGTTGGTCCAACCAGTCGTTCCTCGCCCTGGGCAGATACCACCTCGCCTAGACCTCTAAACTGTACATGCAAACTGTCAAAGACCATCGACGACGAGGCAACTCGGATATGGAAGGTAAAGAGAGAAACGTGCTGATGAGTACGGCTCAAACGGAAGAAGGAAATGGGGACCGTCTTTGCCATTTCGTGAGTGCGTCCTTGGCACAATGGCCCGTCGTGTTATCTCAGAACTGTGGTTTCTGCTACGAGGGGGGGGGGATTGCGAATCACCGTGTGCGCTTGGGCACGACGGGCTTGTGTTTTGTTGATTTCCAATGATCTTCGCGATGCGGTGGATGTAGTTCTACGTGACTGGGCAATGGCTCAACTGTGCATCGTTCGTCAGTCGAGAACCTACGGGTAAAACGCAAACTGTTCGGGATCGCACGTGGATGCAGTGACGGCAAATTACTCATCTAGATACGCTGCTCAACGTCGAATGATGGTTCTCAAGCTCACCTCATGATCGAGAACTATTCGAATGGCGAATGACAGCCGTCTCTCTCGAGGACTAAAAAGACGCGTACATCATCGCCGAATTCGTCCCAAAGCGGTATGCGTGCCGAGCCACGGCAGCAATCCGACACGGCCGGAATTGTACCACACGCGACGGGGGGGGGGGGTGTTCAGAGCCTAGAGCTTTCGGACGGGGCTTGGCTGTGTTTAGCTTGTGCGAGAGTCCCGTCACAGTCGAGACGAATTGGATCGGGAATGCCGAGGGGATCGCGGTTGGGTGTCCCCTGAGTGCCCAGGGAGGGGGGGGGGTGCTGTGACGGTGATGCGTCGAGGAGACTTTTTACAGTCCGTTGCGGTGGACCTCTAATGGCGGCACGGACAGCCTTGCTGCTTGTCGCGGGAGTGCGAGGCAGCGCAGAGAGAGAGAGAGTGTGTGTGTGTGCCATGAGCAATGGGAAGCTGTGCGGCATGTTACGGCAGCACGCACTTTGATCAGGTGCCATCTTCTCTCTCTTCGACTCTGACTCTCGGGTTCGCTCGCTTTGGGTCTCTGCTGTCTCTGCCTGCACAATCTCGGCTGGACCGTTTCTCTCTCTTTTTTGCCCTTCTTGTTTCTTGCTCTCTCGTATGCTGCTGCGACTGGCGTTGGCACTCGGCGCCTTTACGGCGCTGGCTTTGGGTCAAACGGTTCGTCTTTGCGCTGCTCGTGTGCTCCCATTCATTTTGTGGTTAACATACAAGTCTTTGTAACGTGCACAGACGGACGCTGCGTGCAGCGCAGACTTTGACTGGGTGCGTCGCAGCTTGACCGGTCGCGGGCGCGGAACTGATGATCGCTGCGCAGGCCAAGAACGCTCAGGGCTAGATTCCGTGCGCCGTGGGCAGTTCCCTACTCGCAGTTTGCAGTCAGACCGCAAGAGTTGGTCCAACCAGTCGTTCCTCGCTCTGGGCAGATACCACCTCGCCTGGACCTCTAAACTGTACATGCAAACTGTCAAAGACCATTGATGATGAGCCAACTCGTATACATGGATAATATGGGCCTGCAAAAGACCGGCGGTCCCGACACCAACTCCTCCCTTTTTCGTTTCATTGTCATTCCTCCCTCAAACAATATATAACCCCTGGCATACTTTGCCTCTGAAGCACTCTATGAGTTCTTTGGTACTGATGCCTATGACTTTGGAGCCTATATCTACAGCTCTCCCAGAGGGGATGTCTCTGATGGCTCTACGTATCTGGACACTACGGCAGTACGGAGAGCTACCCTCCCTGTTGGCAGATGAGCCTTTCACTCTTTGCTTTCATTTACTGGTACCCGTCTTCGGTCATCTTTCGACAGTTCATATTTACTGGGTCTGGCTACCGTTTAGGTCGTTGAGGCGAGTTTAATGATCGCATCTACTTGCTCCTGCAACGCGTTCTGGGATTTGCCCTCGTCGTCTGCGGGGACTTTGAAGCACTGTAGCGCAGCCAAACCACCACCGGATGGGCTATCCTTCCCACTGCTCGCACCTGTCCGCGCGCGAACAAAGTCTAAAATCACTTGAGCGCATGCGCCGGTATCCTGAGCAGAACTCGAGTTCATGTCGATACGAGCGAGATCGGGGTTCGGCCAGACTCCGCCCGGCGTTGGTGGAGAAATGGCGGAGAACAGAGCCGTGATTCCTGAAGGGTCGAGCTTGCATCTTTTGAAAACGAGGATCCGCAGCCGCGCCATTGTCGAGATACATAGACCGAACCCCTCCATGTCTTTGGGCCTGATTCCCTCGATGACGAGATGAGATATGTCAAGCGGCAGAAGCTTCTGCAGTAGCACCAGACGAGTGTCGGTTCCTGATCCCTCCCAGTCACCACATAGTTCGAGGCGAGTCAAGTGCGGAGCGTTCACAAAACAGTGCAACCAATCAATGGTGTCGGATTTATGGCTCTGATATATGATCGTGGTCAGTTTCGAGTGGACAATGTCGACTGGCTGCATGTTCCGATTGGCGACCAATGGCTGGTAAACGAACAACTTTTCGACCATTGGTGCGGCGGCCAATAATCTACGCATTGGGTCTTTTTCAAGCATGAAATGGCCATAATCGATATTCAGGTACTTCAGATCGGAGAAGAGCGGGAACTCTGCTGGAATTGCGGCCGCGGCGGAGAGTTCCAACCTGCTGAGATTTGGAGCGCGAAGTTGAAAGATTGGGGGACCTAGTCGATTGTTGACGACAGCGGAAAAAGAGCGCAAAGCTGGGAATTCATATTGGAAGAGTTGCAATACCTGCTCGAATGAGTCCAGTAACTCCGCCACGAGATTGAACGTGGCAATTCTCTGCACCACCAAACCAAGTGTATGAGTGAGGTCCCGAGGGTGCGTCCTCCAGTCGTCGCTCACATATAGGTCCAGGTGAAGCGGTATCTGCCCGGAGCGGGAAGCGACCAGTTGGACCAACTCGTGCATGTGACCGAAGGGCGAGTACTTGGTGCGCGGCGTCGAGTAGAGGCATATGTAGATCCAAACGCGAGGATTGTGCAACGCTGCGAATCGCCACCGCTGACAAACTGCGGAGAGAACGAAAGGCATCCGTTTGCGGGTGGCCATGACGTTCTCGGAAAGGAGGGTCGCAGTACTCCGGGGTACCAAACGTTTCAACTCTAGTATCATTAGCATCTCGAGCCGCTATCTCAAAGATGCGGCCGAGAACTTCGACGGGCGTGTTCCGAATCGGGTGCAGATGGGCACGTTCCAACACGACTGCTAGCTGTTGCTCGTCCAACATCCTGTCGAGCTCTCGCGCCCGGGCGCGGTGTACTTTACGGCGCTCCTCCAAGTCTCGTAATACGCTGAGCACCTCTTGGATCTCCGAATGCACTTGCGCCAGCTCGACGTAGACGTCGTCGCGGAGCGCGCAGGTCTCGAACACTTTTTGTTTCTTTGCTGCAACGCGCGCCATGACAACGGCGACCTCGGCGCCGGACACGAAGCGATTGGGATCGGTTTCGGGGCCGTCCATGATGGACGATGTGCAAGTGCGAAAGCGAAGCTATGGAGCGGCATGATCCGAGGGTCACATCCTTCCGACAAGGTGATTGTGGCGGTCAGCACCGTTGCTCAATCCTCGCGTCCAAGTCTAACTTACATAACCCTTTACGTGATGGCGCGCATCAGTTAATCGCTCTTCGACCACATGCAAGAGTTGGTCCAACCAGTCGTTCCTCGCTCTGGGCAGATACCACCTCGCCTGGACCTTTAAACTGTACATGCAAACTGAGACCATTGATGATGAGCCAACTCGTATACATGGATAATATGGGCCTGCAAAGACCGGCGGTCCCGACACCAACTCCTCCCTTTTTCGTTTCATTGTCATTCCTCCCTCAAACAATATATAACCCCTGGCATACTTTGCCTCTGAAGCACTCTATGAGTTCTTTTGGTACTGATGCCTATGACTTTGGAGCCTATATCTACAGCTCTCCCAGAGGGGATGTCTCTGATGGCTCTACGTATCTGGACACTACGGCAGTACGGAGAGCTACCCTCCCTGTTGGCAGATGAGCCTTTCACTCTTTGCTTCATTTACTGGTACCCGTCTTCGGTCATCTTTCGACAGTTCATATTTACTGGGTCTGGCTACCGTTTAGGTCGTTGAGGCGAGTTTACAGCTGTTTTCAGACCGGCTTGCGCCGGCCCCCTCGATGTCTACCCCTGTACGCGCGAAACTTGTCCCGCGAATAGAGCCACGAAATCGCGACCGATTTTGACGCAACAATGCTCATTCTAATG
>JAGTJP010000238.1:0-27050 GCA_020744175.1 Auriculariales sp. MPI-PUGE-AT-0066 | reverse complement strand
AGAGCAAGGACATCGACGGTCCAAGCGTCCTTGTCGGCCTCCTGGGATCTTGCGCGCGCCAAACATCAGATGTTGCATTCTGGTGCACGTCCCCGTCCTTTGCCGCCACTTACAGTGCGTCTTCACTTCGAGTATAAGAATCTAAACTGACATTATGCGCATAGACATGACCGTTATCCCCTCGTCCATTCCCACCTTCCTGACTGCGCCAGTCGCCGCCACCCCAGTCTTCGCAATTATCGCACTTGTCATCTTCGCCGCCTTCGTCCCGCTGTTCACCCTCTCCGCGCTGCGCGAGAAACTCCCCGCGGATGGGCGCCACGTTCAGCAAGCAAGGCATGAGCAACGCGCTCGCTTGGGCCGGTGTTCTTTCGTGGCTGATCCTGACAACTGTATACCTTGGTGCGCTTGAACCTGACTGGCTCATGCGTTGGGCTAATGAGATGTACAGTCATGCGCATGTGGCTTGGCGTGCCGTTGAGGACACCAACACTCAAATCTTCCATCTGGGTAAGGCTGCTCCTCAGCTCCAGGCGGAAGTGTCGAACGGCTTCACGAGTGCGTCCGCCACAACCCTAAGTGTGACTACGGTTTATCTGACTCCTTGACAGTGATCTGGGTGGCACAGGCTTTCGCAGCTGTACCCATCGTCTGTGCGCTCAGCAAGCTACATATGGCCAGTGTCCCAGCTGGCAAGGTCTAAAAGACTGCACGCGTTTCGACGGTTCCGAGGGACAGAGCAAGGACTCTTTCGTATTCTGTTGCCACCTACTGTAGCCCAAGCACACCACACTGTTTTGTTATACGGTCTCTGCATAATTTGCACGAGCTTTTATTCGAACCTTCAGAGTCTCTGACGTGATGGTTGCTCGGGAAAGAGCGGTGGCTGAATGCGTGTTTGCCGCTTGGAATCCGACCGCGCCACTCGACGTCATGCAGAGAAGAGTCCTTCTCGACGCACCTTCTCATTTGCGCGGCAACGACGCAAGTGGAGCGCGTATGGCGTGAATAAAAGAAGAGAGTTCGCAGGGCACAGCGGTTCCTATTCTTGCACGACCTCTGTCATGAGTCTGCCACGTCCGTACAACCTCGCGCCGCCGCCCCAGGCGCACGGATCCGACGCTCGCTACGCCGCGCTGCACCACGGCGACGACGACTATGACCATGACCACAGCCACAGTGAAGGCAGTAGCTCGCGCCCGTCCTCACCCGCTCTCGCAACACCACTAGACATGATGAACAGCACCACACACCTCGTCGAGCGCGGCGACCTCGGCGCTGACTTTGGACCCTACCCGTGCGTGCGCTGACTCTGTATCCTGGCACTTGTAGTTCTCACGCGTCACCATAAGACCGAGATCGTAGACTTGCAAAGAAACAGCACAACTCGATACTCGGCTGCCTACACTGGGAGCGAAACACACGACAACCCTCACGAGAAAGCTGCCTTGCTCGCTGTCGGTGTCGGCACATTCCCTAAGACTAATGCGGTACCCGCAGACTGGCCAGTAATGAAGGAAGTCGGTGCACGCGTTGACGGAGACGGTGACGACGATCTTGTGGCGCCAACAACATGGCGAGGGCATCTCCGCAATGTTCTCCACTCGTGGCGCTGTTAATGTTTTGGTTCTCATTCTCCTTGTCCTGGGTATTCTCGGGCTATTCGTCATCTGGCCAATCGTCTCCTTCGTCGTCAACCCCAAAAACGACCTTGGGATGCAGCTTATGAACGGCACCGGCCAGATAAGTAATCCGCTCAAGATGCGCGAAATCGTAGACCCAGACACTCCCGACGATGTCAAGTCTCGGACTGGCTTCGATGGCAAGACTTACAAACTCGTCTTCTCGGACGAATTCAACGTCGACAACAGGACGTTCCTGGAAGGCGAAGACCCTTATTGGGAAGCTGTTGACCTCCATTACTGGCCAACGAACGACCTCGAGTGGTATGACCCGGGTCAAATCCATACGGAGGGAGGAAAACTCGTCATCACATCGATCAGAAATCAAACCACGACCTAGACTACATCTCCGGAATGCTTCAGGTTCGTTCTTGCGAGCACACAAAAGAATTTACTCACGCTGAGGAATGCAGTCATGGAACAAATTCTGTTTCACCAAGGCTACATCGAGGTCAGTTCGTGTGAGATACCCCTCACTCGGAAGCTCACGTATTCGTCCATCAGGTTTCGCTCTCTCTGCCTGGTACACCAGAAGTCAGCGGATTCTGGCCTGCGGTTTGGACCATGGGTAACCTTGGCCGCCCTGGCTATGGTGCATCGACCGAAGGTACCTGGCCCTACAGCTACGAAGCCTGCGATCCTGGCACACTCAAGAACCAGACCGCGCGCGGGAGGCACTCCTCTGACTCAGGCTGATGGCAAAGGCCTCTCGTATCTCGCTGGCCAGAAGCTTTCGTCATGCACCTGCAAAGGCGAAGATCATCCAGGCCCAGATCCTTCCGTTGCTCGCTCTTCCCCAGAAATTGACGTTCTGGAAGCGACAGTCGAAGGAGGCGAAGGCATCGCCAGCTTATCGTTTCAAGCCGCGCCGTTCAATGCCGACTACAAGTTCAACAACGCATCGCCCGCAGCAATTTTGGAGGACCCGAGCACCACCAAGTTCAATTCGTACCTTGGTGCCGAGTTCCAGCAGGCTCTGAGTGCGCTGTCGACATTCGGTGCAGCTCCTTATGGCGGTCAGGCGTACCAAAACCTTGGCATGGAGTACCACTCTGGCGATGACGACGGGTACATGACCTGGGCCATTGGCTCGCAGAAGCGGTTCACACTTCATTCCGAGGCCCTGATCGGCGACGAGACCTCCGGCATTTCCAAACGTATTGTTCCGAAGGAACCTATGTCTATCATCATCAACCTTGGCATGGCGGAACAGTAAGTTGTATCTTTTGAATACGCGGACAATCCGCTCACTATTATTTAGGTTCCAGAAGGTTGATACGGCGAACTTGCAATTCCCAGCCAAGTTCCTCATCGACTACGTTCGGGTATACCAACGTGAAGGCGAGGAGAACGTAGGCTGTGAGCCGAAAGGCTACCCAACACAAGACTACATCCAGAGGTATGTCTCGATTTTGCAAATCGAAGACGATTACTCACAGAATCCCGGCGCTTGCAGTCATCTCAACGCCTATTCTAATGTGAATCTTACGACCTGGGCGGATGCTGGCTATACTTTCCCGAAGAACTCTCTCATCGACCAGTGCTGAGTCCTCCGAGCGAGGCCGCTTGCAGCTCATGACAAATTTCTTTCCACTATTCGCACACGGACCCATGATGGACAGAATGCGCATACCACACTGTCTGTAATTCCATAGAGTTTCCCCGTTCTTGTCTTTCGGACTACTTACCCCTCGCCACTCGCTATCATCCTGTAGCCATACTCACGCATACTACTGGAGGCTATCTCCATGCTGCAATGTGTCAACTATGTTGTTGAAAGTCAAAAAGGAAGGGTGATGTGATGACAAGACGCCAACTACGACGAATTCTATTTACTCCAACGTGGGTCGGAGGTTGCACATAAAACATAACTTGAAAGCGTGGGATGAGGTGCATGCGATGTTGAGCAGGGATTTTTGAGGTTTATAACTGAATGTGTCCGCGAAAGTATCCTCGAGATGCGAAGCGAAACGCAGATTCGATCAAACAAAAACAAACAGCAGAACTCCGTAGGATTTGGAGCCGGTGGTTGCGCGAGGTGCTAGACATTTCGTGTCTGAGGCGAGCGCGGTGGGTAAATGCCGTTTGCGGGCTCGTCCCACTTGACAGTGCTCGGTCGCTGAGAGTAGGCGTCAGAGTGGAGGCTATTGAGGTCCGGTCCGTCTGCGATTGGCGGCACCATCTTGGCAATAGGAAGATCACTCTCAATACCGACGTAGTCGTACTAGAGCTGATGTCAGTAGCCTGCAGAGTCTGCAAAAATGCAAGGAAATGCGCACCGCGAACTCGCCCATCTCAGCATCATCAATGCCGAGCATTTCATCGCGTGTGCTGACTCGGAGGCGCAAGAAAGGAATGTAGTGCATGACCCACAGGATGATAGTCTGTAAAATAATCCCAAAAAGGTAAGTCGAACAAACACGACGATGGACGCGAGACTCGTACCGTCATGACGAAGGAGTACGTGAGGCCTGCTGTGGAGTTGGCAAGCTGGAAGCCCATTTGCTCTAGATCCCGCATGAGATCCTCAGCCTGGCGAAAAAAAAAGGGCCAGCAGCTTACTGTAGTGATGGTTCACCCAACCACCTGCAATGGTACTACTCCCATCGAGCGCTGCAATTCCTTGTTGCGCAAAGAAGCCGGTCAGGATCTGTTCATGATGAATGAGCATCGCAACTGTAGGACAGTGGAATTGGTCAACAAACATTGCCAACAAGCCCCCAACAGCATGCGCGGCGAAAATCTGGGAAAAGCTAAGCTCTAGGCGGTAGATAAGGCGAGGCACGCACGTCGAGACAGTCATCATATCCGAAGATGTCTAATACGGGCGGATTCAGTTCAAGTAGCGATAAGAGAGTGAGATCAGCGCGCATTTGAGTTGAGTCGCGAAATTACAGAATGTCCCAGCTGCAACGCCAAAGGCAAGTGAAGCGGCTGGTAGATGAAGTCAGCGATCCCGGACATGTTCCGGGACATCCCGATGGACGCACGAGCACCAACGTATCCTGATGCAGGTGTGATGGCCACCAGGCCTGCGATAGCGCCTGAGCAGAAGCCGACAGCGCTCCACTTACGCTCCAATCGCCAATCCTAAGTGTAGGTGCCAGGTCAGGGATGATGTGCGAATTCTGAAATAGACGCCCCGATACGTACCCACAGAAGCCAGGTGATTCCACCAACACTGGCGGCAAGATTTGTGACAAAACACGCGTATGCCGCGCGTATGTTTGCGGCGAGCGCGGAGCCACCGTTGAATCCAAACCAACCGAACCACAGGAGGATAGTGCCGAGGACGACGAAAGAAGTGTTCTGCGGCTTGTATGCCAGTCTCTCGGTACCGTAGCCAGACTAAAATACGGGGAGGCGTAAAGAGATCATGTCAGTTATCAGGGGACCAGGCATTAATGAGGCCCTTGGACATGCCGTGACATTTCAAGCCAGAACTTACCCGCTTGCCGAGATAGATGCTGATCGCAAGAGCCGCTGTACCACTGGAGATGTGAACAGGTGTGCCACCCGCAAAATCGAGGTTTCCGAGCGTCGCGCCCCAACCTTTAGGATTCCACGTCCAGTAGGCGATTGGGTCGTACACTAATGTGCTCCAGAGGAAAATCCAGACCATGACGGGACCTAGACGGGCACGCTCTGCGAAAGCACCAGCAGCAAGCATGGGTGTGATAGCGGCAAACATGAGCTGGTAGATGCAAAAGACGATCGAGGGAATGCGCGCGCTTCCGATGGACGGCTGGTCAAGGACACCAATCATGCCGAAATGACCTGAGATGTATCATGTTTAGTACGGCCGCCCCTTCCTCTGGGAGCATCGCACGCACGAAGGTCGCCAATGAACGGATTGGCAGTATCACTGAAGGTCAGGGAAAAGCTGTTGCGAGAGCACTCAATGTCAGTACATCGAGAAGTCATATTATGGATGTGGCACGTACCCCCAGAAGAACCATTGAAATGAGACGATGGCGAGTGTGCCCATTGACAGATAAATCATGGACAGTGCATTCTTTCGTCGTAGGAGGCCGCTGTAGAAAAATCCAAGTCCGGGAGTCATGACCCACACCAGCACCGTGGCCACGAGAACGAAAGAAATGTCGCCAAGATTGTAAACATAGCTCTTGTCGGTTTCGGCGTCGTAGTAGATGATATTGGCCGATGCGTCCTGTGTCAGGTTTACCATCGTCGCGGGAAGCGGGTACGATGGCTGGCAAAGATAAGGAAGAGCAAGGCGGCCTGCTCGGTTAACCGCGTGTCAAATCCTATGACCCTTGTTGACAGATGCACCGGGGTAGCGTCGTGGTAGCACGTCGGCGTCGGCAGATGGGTCAGGAGGTGCGAGCGCTCGCGGCGCTCTTAATCACCGGGCGAATTCGTTTTATAGTTGAGAATGGACGGTTGCTATCATGGGAGCAGACTGACAGCAAACTCTGAGGGAGCATTGCATGGAACAAGCAGATCTGGCGGCGCAAATGCTTGGTCAACAACGGCCCAGGCATATTCGGTGCGTCTATTTGTCTGCAATTCTCGCCCCTGAGATCACGGGGACACGGATTGATAACGAGTTGCCCACATTCATCACATCCCAGTTTAGAGTGTCCTGGCCCTGAGGATGGACCTTAGCCCTGAGGATGGAGCCGAGGTTGAGCCAATGGTCGTGCGACCTGCTGCGATAGCGTGAGCACATCCGCGCAAAGGCCGTCAACAGGCATTCCTAGGATCTCCCACATCGATCAATTTAGGTGGTGGTTTGCGGTATCTGGTAGATGTTTGTACTCGTGAGTCGCGTTTGGGCGACGCTTATCGGCCAATGGCAGGGTAGGCGCCAAGTTCCGCGAGAGCTTAGACTGGGTGGGAAGCCACAGTTATTGGCAACGGCTGTCAAACGGCTTGTAGAGATCGTCAGCAGAAGGCAACACACGCACTCCGGTCGTGGTTCTAATCACCGCACTCGTTTTGCGGTGACTAGCTAGGAAAAGAAAAGTCGAAATAGCATGCGCTACTATATTATGGAAACGAATAACACGGAGCAGGCTGGCCACGCCTCGCCCCGACTTCTGCATTTTGCGAATCCCGACAGGTTCGCAGGCTTGCATTTTCCTGCTTCGCGCCCGCTGTGTACGATGGCGACAGGGGTGTGCACCAGCGAAGCTGATGCGCGCTGTGCGCTGCGCACCCTTGTCTCGACCATAGATACAAACATCCGAGTCGAGCCTGGGGGCATCTGCGTGTTTGGAAAATGCCATCTCGCCACACTGAAATAGGAAGTTCGGAGAGCAACCTCGACGCGATTTCGTACTCCGTCCGACGTCATATTCTCTGCTCTCCTTCGAACATGAACATTCCCTAGATATCTTGTCATTCAGTTGCGGAGTTTTAACGGCGCCAGTACCTCGGCGCTGCGCGGTGGGTAAAGTCTGAAAATTTGAGGACCGCAGGCGTCGTGCGCGATCGTTGCCCAGTCACGCTGACATGAACAACGGACACCTCGACGTGGCCGATGGCCCGCCCATGCGCCACTCCAAGTTCGGCACTTGGGACATTTACGAAGACCGCGGGCCCCACAGGGGAGTCGGGCCAGGTGATATCGCAGCCTCGTTCAGGCATGGGCTCGACCAGGCTCGCGCACTGGGGCGCAACTCGCGCTACGTCTGGATGCTCGTCCAAATGCTGCGCGAGGTTCCCGCTAGCGCAATCGCTTACATCGTGATCCATTTCCTAATTCGCGTTGCGTTGCCGCCGTTGGAGCTCTGGTTTTCCGGACAGCTCGCTATGCTCTTTGGCGGTGCTGGGTCGTTTGCCCAACGTGGTATGCCCCAGTTCTCACTCTCCGGCATGTTTGGGCGTGGACACGGCGGCCCGCCTGGAATGGGAGGTTCTGGTCACGACTGGCCCATGCGCGGTGGCATGCGGCGGTCATGGCAGCGCGACCGCGTCGGACAAGCGGACACTGACGCTTCGACATCCACTCCTACCCTCAACCCCACTTGGCTTGCCTTTATCATCCTATTTGGCACATTCTCCGGCATGTTCTCGCACTACATGCGAGGCTTCAAGTATATGCTGCAGCAGAGATGCATTCAGGCAATCCAACGGTTCTTCATGCTGCACATGGTCAAGTGTCCGTCTCATGCCCTGAACCTTTCTTATGCTCATTCTAACGTCGCCATGTAGCACGAGTACGGCTCGACATGCCAACATTTCTCGAACCCGCAGTGGCGCGCCAACTGGAACGGTCTGACCAGCACGCATATTTCTGGCGCGGTCTCGACGCCGTCATCCGGGTTGCCACTACTTTCCTCAACTTCTTCGGTGCAATGGGCGTTCTGTTCTGGTTCGTCTGGAAGAACCCAGTGGCAATGCCAGTCCTGTGGGCGGCCATCTTCAGTCAAGTGTTCATGTTTGTGTCCCACTTACGTGGCCAAACTGTTCGAACGGGTTCGTGCATGGCCTCATACCTCCTGATGAAAGCTGAACTGCGTCATAGTCTGGGCTGCCACAAACAAAGACCCGCGCTACACCCAGCTCTACGGGTACCAGGCGACAGTTTCAGAGAGGGAGTATAAGCAGGAAGTGCTCGCCTACAACCTAGGCTCGTTCTTGGAGCAACGTTAGTCCGCCCGTCGCACTCCTGAGTGCAGAGCGTCTGAAATTACTGGTATTCTCAGGGAGCAAGGAGCTGATACAAGACTTGGGCGACAACGCTGCGATCCAGTTCCGCGGCGAGGACTTCGACCGGATGCGCGACCACTCGCGCATGATGACCCTGAACGGCGTATCGATGTTCATCTTTCGTGAACTTCCCAACGTGGGTCGCTGTCTGCTTCGTTCTGCCTAAATACTGATACTATTCATTAGTTCATGGTTGCGCTTCTGTGCATCCGCTCGCCCGAGCATATTCCGCTGCTCCTCAGTTGTCGCGGCATGATCCAGCGGGGGATGCACGAAGCTGAGATGTCGCTGCGCCGCTTCTCACTTGAGGTGCGAAGGAGCACGCAAACACTCACGGATGTCAAGGCCGCTTTTGAGGTCGCCAACGTGAAGAACATGATCGAGGATGGTCCGACGGCGTTTCCAGAGAACGCGCAGGACACGGCGACAAAGGGAATCGAAATTGAGTTCAGGTATGTTGCGACGGTGTCTCTGAAAATGAAACGCCGACTGATGGCTGGCTGGGTAGGAATGTATCGTTCAGGTATCCCAAGGCGGACCAATGGGCTTTGCGCCAAGTGTCGTTCAAGATCCTCCGTGGCGAACTGGCGGTCATAGTAGGGTTCAATGGGAGTGTGAGTGCTGCAAACTATTTGGGTTGCACCAAGCTGAATGCATTCTGCAGGGCAAGAGCACGGTGTTAAAGCTCGTGGCACGTTTGTACGATCCAACCGAAGGCGACATCTTCATCGACGGGCGCAACATCAAGAGCATTCGCATAGCGGATCTCAGAGAAACCATTGCTGCGCTGTTCCAGAACTTCACAATATTCCCTCTATCGGTGCGTTGTACGCTCGATGCTTTTGCACGTCGGCTGAGGTGCAAGTAGATTCGTGAGAATGTGGGTCTGGGTGACACGGCTCACGCAAACGACGAGGACCGCATTCAACAGGCCTTGTCTATGGCAGGGGCGGATTTCGAGGATAAATTGAAGAACGGCTACGACACATACTTGACGGTGGGTGGTTTCACATCATGACAGGCTAAACTCATCCATGTTTCAGCATCCCATCCAAGATCACTTCTCCAACCTGCCCGAAGACACTGAAACAATCTTTGGTCAGAAGGTCAACTATCAACCGCATCAAGAACACATGTCGAATCGGCGCGACGTTGAACTGTCCGGCGGACAGGGTCAGAAAGTCGCTGTGGCCCGCGTGCTGATGCGAATGACGAGCGCAGACGACCGCGTTGGCTTGCTGTTATTTGACGAGCCGTCAGCAAGCATGGATCCTGTGGCTGAGCACAGTAAGTCCGGTACTGCATTGATGTTCCGGGCGGCGAGGCGCTGACGCGGTCCAGATCTGTTCGAGACACTGCGGCGCATCCGACAGAGCAAGACGATGATCTTCTCAACGCACCGTTACGGGAATCTGGTGCAGCACGCAGGGCAGGTCATTTTTATGCAGGATGGGCGGGTGCTTGAGTGCGGCACGCACGCGCAGTTGGTCAAGCAGGATGGAGGGTATGCGGCGATGTGGAAGCTACAGGCGCGGGCGTTTGCTTCTCCGCCGTAGTCGCTTCTGAGGACCAACTCAGCAAGACTGATAAGTGTCTCGGAGCAGAGCCTGAAGAAGTGGCGGAACGCATGTGGAACGCGGGGAAAGTGGAAGCTGCGAAGACTGCGAGACTCGCATCCGCAGGGAATTGGGACTTGAGGCGCCGATAGACAGATAGATACCCACTTGATACCAGCAATTAGGACGTATTTTTAAGACGCGCAGTCCTGGCGCGGCCTGCGCTGCTGCGGGCAAGTACATTGAGACAGCCAGCGGGGATCACAGCATCGACCATCCCGCGGAAATCGACGATGGTGGGGGGGGGGGACTGCGGGTGCCTGAGAGCTCCGCGGGCGGTCTGACGACGACTGCGGTGTCTAACGGTTGTAGCCAGGGACTGGAAGTGCAATAGTGGCAGCCACGGCGTGGGTATTGCCGCTCCACGTCTTGACCTCCTCACCGCCCGCCCCGCATACCACTCTTGCCTCTACCGCCTCGCCGTACGTTGCCTCCCACAAGTCAGCATTGCGCGTTGAGTCCGAATTTGCAGTCACGACATGCCTCCGCAACATTACGACTTCCTCATCAAGGTGCGTGAGCGCTCGGCGCCCGTAAGACTATTGCGCTGACCGCCGTGTTCCTAGCTCCTCCTTATTGGCGACTCTGGTGCGGCGATTGAATTGTCTTTGTATTGCGCAGGCACAAACTGACACTTGACTCTAGGCGTGGGCAAGTCGTGCCTGCTACTCCGGTTCTGCGACGATGCCTGGACGCCGTCGTTCATCACAACCATCGGCATTGACTTCAAGATTCGCACGATCGAGCTCGATGGAAAGCGCATCAAGCTTCAGATTGTAAGCGCGTCAATTGACCTACTAGGCCGCGTTGCTAATTGGGATTCAGTGGGACACGGCTGGTCAAGAACGCTTCCGCACGATCACGACTGCCTACTACCGAGGTGCAATGGGTATCCTACTCGTCTACGATGTAACAGATGAGCGCTCGTTCAACAGTGCGTCGCATATGTCACCTTGGTTGTGCTGCGCTGAACTTTTCCCCTGCTCTCCGTCCTGCCACTCCACGGCCTCGCGCTGCCGCATCTGCCGGTGCTGTCCCTTAACCCCTGTGGTGCTCCCTACCCATTCGCAGATATCCGCACGTGGCACTCCAACATTGAGCAGCACGCGTCCGAAGGCGTCAACAAGATTCTCATCGGCAACAAGTGCGACTGGACCGAGAAGCGGGCCGTCTCACAAGAGGCTGGTCAGGGTCTAGCCAACGAGCTTGGCGTCCGCTTCCTCGAGACATCTGCCAAAGTGAACGAGGGCGTAGAGGAGGCCTTCTTCACGCTCGCTCGCGACATCAAGACGCGGCTAATCGACTCGCAGCCGGATGCGCTCGGCTCACAGGGCGCCGGCGCCGGTGCTGACTCCAGCATCAACCCAAACGCCCCGTCACAGAACGCGGGCAACAGCACCTGCTGCACATAAGTTGTTTGCACTGTCTATTCGGATAGCATTACGCGGCGCAGTGGCTCACTCGCTGCCTCACCTGTGTTCGATATGGCCCTTGTTGTGTTTCTCTTCTGCCTGTTGTTACATCGGTATTTACCTGGCTTTATGCTGCATAAATGACTCGGCTTCGCTGTACCGTATCACTTCAAGGGATCAAAGACAGAACAGGATTCAAGAAAAGTTATAGGCATGCAACTCTGAGAATGATACAATGATAGCAGCCTGAGAACACGGCCCATTCTTGGGTAATGCGTACGCCTCAGAGCCTCATACAGTGACCGTGCAGTTGGAATATGCACCTTCACCGCAGAATGCTGTGGAAACCTCCGGTAGGTTGACCTTTCTTTCGCTCTCCTCGCCTCTTCGCCGAACATCAATTTATCATTATCTAGACCAGGACATTTGAAAAAGTTGAACTCTTAAGATGTGCCGTCAACCGAGGCAGCTCGTCAAGTTGCACATCATCCAAGGTACAGTCATTGGCCGGTCCTTGCACCAGGATCACTCCTTGCACCAAACACCATTTCCCCTCCCATCTCTCATCACAAACACTTTTTTCTTTCACCAAAAAGATGGAATGATGTATCTATATGCCTTGGCTAGTGTTTTATCACGAAAAAAAAATAGAATTTAAATGGTTAAGCCCTGTGTTGGCAAGAGTTGAAACTACTGCTCAAAACAGGCCTATTTTGCGGGTTCTCTATAGGTTATATGTAAAGAAATACACCAGGTAGTATTTTAAAAACGATTAAAGGAGCTATGTGACAGGGGGTCAGCCAATCAACATGTGGATAATACACATGCAGGATGTCTGTCGAGTAGCTCAGGCACTGCACAACACACATGCCAGTGGGATAAATTCAGCCTCTGGACCGCCTTTTCCATTATAAATACTACTTTAAGACACTTTGAGAATCAGCAGGGAGGTTTGAACGATCAAAATAAGTCAGATTAGGTGTGCCGGCCGGGCAGGTGCACCAGGGTGAAGCAACTCAAACACACTAACGGGTCGTTACTCTCTAGCATTTATTTCATCACAATCGTCAATAACCTCTGCATAAAGCTATTTTGTGTGTTAAAAGTTGGTTCATCGGCCTCACAGCGCTCTCCAGAGCTCTAGTGCAAGGAGTGGTCGGGGTTGAAAAGGGGACCAAAATTTGCGACCCGTCTGGAGCTTCTATTTCGCTACTGTCAAGACCCAGAATTTAAATGGAAGTAGAATTGACATGGATAAATGTAATTATTGAAAAAGAATTTCACCTCTCCTCCAGTGCAAGGACCGGCCGATGACTGTATGTACCGATTGACTGCAACAGTGTTACGACCTTGCCCAAATGAGGCAAATAGGCTCTGATTCAGCATGGACCTTGTAAGTCACTTCGCTTGACCTCGATTAGCTTCTCTCCATACTTGGCTAAGCCGGTTGAACTGCCAGTATAGATTCAGGCAGCAGTAGCCACTTTCAAAGATCCCCCAAGTCGAGAGTCCGCAGCTCCTACGCCGAACTCAACATATCTCCACAGCCACCAACCATGTTTCAGAATCTTACGATGAGCGTCGCATGGCTCAGCTGGCTTAGCGGCTCGGCAGGAGCAACCCGCAGCTACCAAGTGAATGCTCGCGCTGAAGCCCTCGAACGACCACGTCAACCTCTCGCGAATAGCTCCCCTCGAAAGATTGATAATCCCAGAGACACAGCTTTGTCAATCGCTTGTAACAGAGATTTGGAGACTGAGCCCTCTTACGAAGATGATGACTACTACCTATCCGATATGAAACACCTGTGGTTGGTGTAAATAATTCACCTATACGAGCGTGGTCTCCTAACTTCTTCTCGACCTCGCTATATGGCTCTGATCATGGCGGCTGGATTGCTTTGCTCGACCAAGACATTACGGAGGACGATATTTCTGTGATCGGTCCTCGCGACTTGTGCGCACTCTCCAGCTTCGTGCTCCACAACAATTTCGAGGAACAGCAGCTCGAGCCCAAAGTTATCTTCATTATTCCAGAGCACGGAGCTGTTGTAAGGCTATCCGAGTATGGCGAGGAGGTTGTATTGCCGCAGAACGGTCATGCGGTCGTCCTTCCAGAGGTTGACTTCGACAGCATCGCTCTGTCGCCGCGCCGCATCCGCCGCTCGCGTACTCGCAACCTGCAGCGTAACAATGAGAGGTATATACGTTTCTCTTCCCATGTCTACAAACTTGCACAAGATGATGATGATGCTCTTCGTGACCGAACCCGAACTAACTCCGTCCACCTCCACCATTAAATCAATTTCTGTAACTGAAGGCATAGCTAAATAGTACTTGCCCGGTTTCCAAATGCCAATGTCAGGCATTATATATTTAAGAAAGAGCTAGTTTGACTGCCGTTCATACGGTCGGGCTTTGGAAATGGCCTGTCCTTCTTTCCTTCCCCCCTCGCGCCATCGCGCGTAAATTTGACTCTCTCAACTTCCCCGGCTGCCATCACTGCTCCCTTAGGATTTCTTACATTGTTTGACACTGCGAGCAACGCTGATGCTGCAAGGATGAATGCGGTCCCTTAGCGTCGGCCCCAACCCCAACCTTCAACTGACGTTCTGAGTCTCTTTGACGGGTGGATGTTAGCCGAGCGGTTGCGCTTGCTATTCCTGTCGTAAGAATCAAAGAAGATTGACAAAACATTGTTCATTTTCTGTACTTACTCTCAACCAGCGGACCGGCATAGGAGTGCTCATAACAGATGCGGGGCACAGGCGACAATTGCACATGCTTCGTGGCGCGAGAGATCTACATCGAGGCGGTCGCCATTCACTTTCGATCGTGTTCCGCCCCATCGAACCTTGGCGTTCTGTCCAGACACCTCCCCGGCACGGTGAATTTTTGCGATAATTTCCCCTGTTCATGCTGCCTACGTTGCACCTTCATCGATGACTGATGGCCCCGTTCCACATCCCATTGGCTGAAGGCGTCACCGAAGAATCTCCACCAGTGCCAGCCTGGCATTCTTCAAGCACGTGGTTGTTAACACAAAGTGCCGCCGACATTGGATATCTGATTTCTTTAAATCTCTGCCACTGTGAACGTAGTGAAGCCTAAGTTTAAGCAACGTCTCAGTCCAGCCCATATGCTTCTCGCTTTCCCCTCCGTTCTTGTTGCACTCGCGTACGCGACTGGCACCTTCGCCGTCGCGGCGTCTGGTACAGCGTTTGGCTTTGCCACAGGTGCACCCTAAAGTAAAGCTCACGCTGTGTTCCATCTTACTGGGTTCCATAGGCACAACTGGTGGTGGCAGCGCGGCTGCAGTGACGCCGACATCGCTCGCACAGGTCGTCTCTGTCCTGTCCGATACTACCACGGTGCGTTGTTGCCCAGAGGCAAGCTCGTCATCCTAATCTCGAGCTCGACACAGCGCGTCATCAATCTTGACAGAGTTGGTCATTTGCACATCCTCAGCTGAATCATGCTGCTGACCTCATGATCTTTGAATAGATCTGGGACTTCACCACCTATTATGGTACTGTTACTGGCCAGTACTGCAAGCCATGGACCTGCTCGCCCAACCCTCAGTACCTGTTGAATAGCGTGAGCGGCTGCGGCTCCAAGTGCGTGAGAAATTGCCATTCTGAAATTTGCTAAATCGAACTATCTCATAGCACCCTATACACAGCTACATACTACAAGGCAGGCTCGGAAACCAGCCTGAGCGTTGGCAGTAACAAGACCATTCGCGGAATCGGTAGTAACGCCGGCTTGAAGGGCATCGGTCTTCGCATTGACGGCCAGACTAATGTCATCGTCCAAAGTAGGCTCACCATAATTACTTACAAGTCACCTCGAGCTAATCTCTCACAGATCTCCGCATCACCGACCTCAAGTAAGTCTCCATCCGAAATTTGCAGGCTGAATCTCATCTTGGCGTAGTCACCAGTACGTCTGGGGTGGAGACGGCAGTACGTTGGAATAGTCACAATCACGCGTGCCGCAGCTCATTATCTATAGTTTCGGTCTTCGGCTCCAGCCAGATTTGGAGTAGGTCTCGACGGGTGGCCCAATACCCTGAAGCTCACCCAATTACCAGTTGACCATAATTACATTGCTCGCGTTGGTCGCCAGTTTGTGACCATGTGAGATTTCTTCTACTTAACCCCTACTCTATGCTTACTTTCGGACGAAGTGCATACAACCCACTCTCCGTAACCCTCAGTAACAACTACTTCGATGGCACGGCGACGTATAGCACGGGCTGCGATGGATATCACTACTGGGCTTTCATCATGGACGGTGTGAACTCGCAGATCACCTTGTGCGTCTGATTCAACTTTTTGGGTGACACTATACTAATGAGATTTAGCGCGCAAAACTACGTTTACCATACGGCCGGTCGTGGACCTCACACTGGTGGAACATCTGGCAATAAGCAGTGAGCTCATGTCTCAGGATCAAGCTAATTTCACTCAACATTGGACTTAGGTACATCCACGCATACAACAGTATGTGACCTTGTGATCGTTTGTCTGCTACCTCTAACATGTTTATTTCCAGACCTGTGGCAGAACGTCAAAGGCCACGCATTCGATGTCGATACTGGCTCCAATGTCCTCCTTGAGGGTAACCAATTTGTGGGTCGTATTGTAAGGGATGTTCGCGTGTCAAACATTGACGATCTTCGAGGTCAACGTCACCACTGTTGACACTGGTAACACGAACGGCAACATGTGCGTTTGATCTCTCGCTGCGAGTCTCCTCAAAGTATCAGCGTCTAACCCTCGCATTTGTGAAGGTACTACGTCGACACTGTTGTAAGTTTCGCTCTTGCTTGGTCTCAATAGTACCTTGCTAACAAGGTGATGTCCCGACTTGCAGGCTCAGGCAGACACGCCTTGCACCAGCACCCTCGGCCGGACTTGCGAGTGGAACAAGTACTCTTCATCAGGCAGTCTGCCGCTCACGCGTCAGGCCACCGCCGTCCTGACCGCGCTCAAGGCATACGTACGCTATCTACCCAATCTTCAAGGTGTCATTTTGATCTTGCTAATTTTACAGAGCAATGTGAACTCCTACAAGCCGTTCGGAGTTACGGACGTCACCGCATATGTGACCGCCAATGCTGGCACTGGAAAAGTGTAGTGTCCTGTCTACACTACGAGATGCTTTGTGCGAGTACTTCCTTGACAATCTTATCATCTGCATGATCTGACCTCGGATGCCTCTGCAAAGAAGTAGTCTACATATAATTTGCCTAAAGCCGATTTACGAAGGTTGACATCAATGGGATGTCGTTGGTATTAGGTCAGCTTGGCAATGTCAAAAACACTGTTACGAGGTCAACTGTGACGCGCTCGTCACAATGTGTGACACTATGCTCTTGGTCATGCAACCAGCTCTTGAACTGACTGATCCTGCGCTGATTCAGCAGCCAGCAATGCCTATAAAAACAACCCCGCTCGTTAGCAGATTTCGACACCTTGAAGTTCCAAGATGACCATCACTTCCGACGCTGTTGCTCCCCTTATCGTTGTCGTCGGTGCCACTGGCATTCAAGGCGGCTCCGTGATCCGAAACCTTGTGCGCACAGCCAACCAGCCCTTGATCTTGCTGCCAAACTTATAGGCGTGCTACTTGTAGAACCAGTCACCCGTCAAGTACCGCATTCGCGGCATCACTCGCGATCCTTACAGCGGCAAGGCCGAGGATCTCAAACAACTCGGCGTCGAAGTGGTTGGCGTAAATATCGTACCAAGCAACGAGCCTGCTGTGCGCGCCGCCTTCAATAATGCAGATGTGGTCTTCGTATGTAGCTACTGTTGTTACAGAGTTACTGTGAGTTGACTTCTGAGCCAGGGCATGACCACGATCTCGTGGCACAACCTGTCTGCCGACGTCGAAGAAGCCCAAGGCAAGCTCATTGTGGAAGCAGCCCACGCAGCCAATACCAAGCTCCTCGTATTCTCCGGTCTCCCCAATGTCACAGAGCAAAGCGGCGGCAAGTACACCAAGGTCGTGCTGTTCGATAGCAAGGCTAAGGTTGTTGCCTACGCGCGCACGCTTATCCCCACGATCGACGTGCAAGCCTCCGGGTAAGACACACGAAAGTATATTATAAGGGACTGAAGCTTCCTCATTCAGTTATATGTCGAACATTATCAACCCGCAGATGGGAATGCGCAAGGTGGGCAACAACCAGTTCATCTGGCCTGCACCGGTTGCAGAGCAATCCATCGCGACCCGCGCGTACCCCTCAATTGACACAGCGACTGATTATGGCCTCTTCGTTCGCCACGCCATCGAGTCCTGGTACGAAGCTAGCTGCGTCGTCAAGCAGGATACCTTCCTCGCGTTCAGCGAGAACTGCACGCATGAAGATGTCAAAGGAACGCTTGAAAATGGTTCGCGAGCTGTTCGTTACTCCGGCATTGAGAGATGGCTGATATAAGCAACAGTTCTTGAGGCGACCGTCACCCTTCTCGGGGCACCCAACGATCCTGAGACCAACAGAGCTAAGTTGGCAGCCATGCGCCTCCCACCACAGGCAGTTGATGCCATGGTCGACAGCGTCGGCTACATGGCTGAGTTTGGTTACTTCTTCGGTGCCGAGGAGCGGGAGGAGCATCTGCGGACAAAAACCGAAGTTGAACGTCGTGCTGGACGCGCTCTCCGCGGATGGAAGGATTTCATTGGTGATCACAAGGGCGAACTCTTGAACATGCAGCTGAGCGCAATCCCCGGCCAGTAAGAGCTTCGCGCACATGTGCATTTCTCGCGAAGTGCAAATGCCTTTTCAATAATATCCAGTAGAGACATTAGTTTCCTGAGATTGCAATGATCGCTTGGTAGATGTGCCCCCATAATTTAAGATAAAATGTTGCTGGAGAAAGGGTAGAGTCGCTAACCTCAGGGGTAGCCTGAGGAGCGATACTGAGACCCTGCCATTGAGCACACTGCGAAACACACGGGAACTGCTGGTGATCTGTACCGATTCATAACAGCGCTGCGCTCTTGGACTACTCGATGAGAAATAGTTCCATGGGAAGCTGACCTGCAGTGGCTGGACTTGGCAAGACTATTGCGTTGGTGCTGAGATTACGTTACGCGGCGACAACTTATGGCACGCAAGAGAACAAGGTTCATCTCGGTCAAATGCGAAAATGAAAATTGATATGGCCTGCACTATATGACGAACACCAAAATTATGACAAAGGGTTCGGTCAGTAGAGGCAATGAAGGCAATGGAGGTTAGGCAAGACAGATGCAAGCAAGCGAGTGTGGTATGTGAAATAGTCATTCCGTGATATAATGAGGTCGGAAATGTCCATTGTGTGCGGCAAGATTCCAAGGATCTCGTCGGGATCGAAGAAATTCCGTTAAACGGGAAGAACCTGCGTGAGGTTCGCTGCGACCATCTGGAGCGGCGCACGATCATTTGCGCGCTCGTAAGGAGTATGGAGGGAGCGAGGAGTGTTGGCGTCCTTGGCAGGGAAGTCCCAGAACCACCATTCGCCCTGGGAGGGAATCTCAGCACAAATCATTGCAGCCAACAAGTGAGACAAACCTGGACATCGATTTCCCAGCCGTATATGGTTGACTCAATGCGCAAGCCTGTCAGGCCACCTGTCTTCTCCGGGAGGCTGCAGTTCAGACTGGTCTGCTCGTCCGCGAGCACAAGCCCACAGTATCCCTCGGGGCCTTTGAGGCTCGTGATGTTAAACCGCTCGCCGCGTTTATCGATCGCAATGGTCTCGATGTCAAAGAACGGTGCGTCGAGGCGTTGCACCTTGTAGCCGGCCTTAGCCAGCCGCGCGGCCCGGCCGTCGGTCGGCGCGGTCGTGTTGTACGTCGGCTGGTACGTGCCATTCGCATGCAGGTAGCCCGTGTCCTCGGATGTGCCGGCGGCCTGTGCGACAAGCTGCGCGCGCGTTGGCGGCGGGCCTGTTGGGCGGGCGAATTGGCGCGCGGCCGCGGGCACCGGCGCGTGCGACTGCAGCGCGGCGGCGCTGGAGGCAGTGAGAAGGACAACGAGCGACGAAAGAGCGGCGATTGGGGTCATGGCTAGGATGGCGGACTCGGATGCGGGAACTGGAACTGGGTAGGAAAGAAGAGGGAGGGAGAAGAAGGGATGCAGCAACAAATTTGGAGCCGAGATGGATTATAATCAGCACATGCGGTTGGCAAGAAGCACTGTCGCAAACGATCTCACGGTTACCTGGCAGCTCAGACGACAGATGCTCCACTCCGGCCGGCAGCCAAGTCCTAATTTAGTTCTTTGTCAACGTCAGGTCAAATAGGAATAAATGATCAATTGTCTCAGTCTCGCAGCTCAGCTCGACAGGGAACATCGCTTGCCAAAAATGGACATGCCAAACAGATCCGCATCCTCGTGCAGTCCACGTGCAAACGTTGCAAGTCTATTCCGAGAAATTGCAACAACCGGCACCGCCTGCCGAACCGACCGTCAAAAGGCAGAGGCATTCACAGTACCATAGAGAGAGAGATAAATCGGAGTGCATGTGGAATTACAGTGCGTGGCGTGGTATGGTGTGAGGTACGAGGGCAAGGAGCAGAGACTACAGCGGGGGGCGGGCTAAGCGTGACGACCAGTCGAGACGGGTAATATGCAAGTGTGTGTGATGAAGGCTACAATGCAGATGAGCATGAGGGAGCGTGGATTGCGGTGCAGCTGAGAATTTGGGACCGAGTCATGTGTACGGGAAGGGGAAGGGTCGTTACGGAGGTTACGGAGATGCGCGTATTGGGAGTGTATACTAAGCTTGAGTGTGAGAAAGCGAGATCAACGGAAAGCGAGAGTATAGCAGAGTGGGAGGTGCCACCTGTGGGCCAAAAGGCCCGTCAGTGCGGGGCATTAGGTCGAGAGTTGATATCCGTGTCGACTGGGTTCGGTCACTTGAGTCGCCATCGTCGCTGGCAAGTCTGCGCCAGGTGATGGGCTAGTCCGCGCCGAAGGTGGATTACGAGCGATGCTGAAAGCCGTGCTGCGAGTCAAACCAGAGAGGTTGAGAGTTGGCGCGGCGCTACGAGCCGTGCGCGGCACTTGTGGGGCTCCGGCCGCCACCTGTTGCTGCCAATGTGATTGAACAACGCGCGTCCTGTCAAATTTGAGTCGGAAGCCGTGAACCTGGAGTCGGATGTTTTGCCAGCGCAGACCATCGAGGGCGGCTGTCAAATATTGCATGAGGGCACCAGCCTCGACCTCATATCGGCTCGCAACGTTGCGCACGCCACTGTGGCTGCAGAGCACGACGATCTCGCGCAGAACCGGGCACGACATCCCCACGACGCTTTGGTACTTGGTGTCGTTTATGCGCTCGAGCAGCAGCTCTGGCGAGCGGAACATAACCTGGAGCGACTCGAGCCGGTCGAGCGAGCCGGCGAACCGGCACACGTGCTCCCAATGCGGGTCCTTGAGGATGAGACGCACGATTCGACTGCACACATCTGGGGCGACGATGCAGTGTACTGGTGCTGGGCCTTTGGCCGGGTCCCATGGGGCGCTCTGATGAACGTTAAAGGTGCGGCGCGCGGCGGTGCGAGTCCTTGTCGCAAGCTCGAGGCCCTGAAAGACGAACTGGGCGCGAGAGCGACCAAAGCGGTCGTCGTACTTTGCGGTAAGTCGCAAGCCATCGGCACCGGCGAATCGCTCGAGTGCGAGTTTGGAGTAGGTGGCGCTGTCGTAGTCGAGATGCTCGTTGGAGAAATCCAGGGTCACGCGCGATACGTCGGACAGCTGAGGGGTGCCGAGAATGGCACTTACGGTAATGCTGTTGTTGGCGGTGCACATGGTCTCGAGGCGGGCGAGCTGACGTAGCCAGGTAAGCTCGCTGGCATCGACATGGACGGCGCGATGAGAACCCCCAAGGACAAGATAGGTGAGGCGAGGGAAATGTGCTGGAAGCAATCCGAGGGAGCCGACGTAAGGCTCCACCTGAAGCAGGCTGAGTTCCTGGACGTTCAGGAGGGCGGGCACGGTGGCAGATGCGGGCGGCAGAACAAGGCCGCGGAGTCGCATCTTCCTAAGGAGGGGTGCGGATTTGCCGAGCAGGTCGAGAGGGAGGGTAAAGAAACCGGAGCGGACGTCGAGATGAAGCATGCGGAGGCGGGGAGCGGGCGCGGTGAGCACGGCCCACATGGTCGCAAAGTCGTTAGCATCGCCGACAAAGGTGACCTCGACCTGGAGGCTGCATACGCGGTGCCACTGCGGCAAAGTCACCTCCCACACACGCTCGATGAGTGCTGCATGCGCATCCTCAGTCAGCTCCGCGAACCGGAACAGGAGATCCATGTTCGCATTCCGCGCAGCCTTGTGGGCAAGCCGCGCAGTAAATAAGGCAAGGGTACCCGCAGACAGCGAGTCGAGCATAATCTCGCCGCTGAACTGAACGTGGTCGAGCGCAATTTCGCGCCAGAGCTTGCACGTCCCGGCGCATGCCAACAGCGTGGGCAACTCAACCCAATCGAGCACCAGCGACAGCAGCTCTGGCACGTGCAGCGCACTCCACATCGCGCTCTTTAACTTTGATAGCCGCCGTGTGGTCACCATGCTCGCCGTCGGTTGTCGCGGGGGCGGGCGTGCCGTCAGAAAGGGGAGGAAGAGAACCAAGAGGGAGAAGCACTTCTACTCCCAGCACTTGCCTCCGGTCGCGCGACACCGTCACCTCATCCATCACTCAACGTCTTGCATAACGTCTTCTCAAATTGCCATAAGCGTACACCTGCTCTACACAACGTCCCAAAACCGTGGCGACAAAGTCAAATCACTACCATCTAGGCTGTGAAACACTTGTGGATATGCTGATTCGCGCGAAGCGTCCATTGCCGTCTACAAACCGGATAAGAACACCCACCAGCCCCCGACGCCCAAAGCCAGCAGCAGCCCGATCGCTCGAAGTACGATGACAACGACGAGGGCTCGCCGAACAGAACCGTAGAACGTGTTGACAGCCTGTCCGATCCAGTTGATGCGATGTCGCTCGGTGGACTGGCGTCACTGCGTAACGAGGTTTCCCATCCCGAATGACAGTCCGGTACCGCCTTCCAAAGACCCTAGAGAAAACATCAACTTCAAGGAAGACTTCATTAATGTGAATCGAGGTAACGCACCAGATCCAAAAGTTGACGTCGGGATACGAGAACCTTGGGAACATACTCGCCATGCTAGGAGCCATCTCCAGCCCGAACAAGCCATCCGCGTCAGGTTCCAGGGGAAGCTTGGGTCGGCGTGCGGGTGAAGCAGTGCCAGGAGGTCGAGCGTCATGCCAAGTGTCAATCCCCAAAGCTTGAGCACGTCCTGCTGCTGCGGCGCGGTCGCGCGCTCCTTACCCTTCACGGATGGCGGGTCGTTGAGCACGATGGCAGCAAACTTCATGCTACCGAGCAGCAGCCGTATGAGCTTCCGAAGCACGGGATATCGCGGCGCCATCCGCACGGAGATGTCTGCCGTCACACTGCTCCAAGTCGGCTTCGCGATGGCGAGCCGCGCCAGGGGTACCCAGTGCAGGCTGATTTCCGGCAGCGGGTCCACCGGCGCATTGTGCGGCGTGACCTGGAGGAAAACGAAGGGCGACAGAATCATGAGCAGTCGCTTGCCGAGCGAGGTCGTAATCTCGCGGTCGTCCAGCTGGCCGACGCAGACGTAGTCGCGCTCGGCGAGATCGATCCCGAGTTCCTCCCATGTCTGTCGCATGGCGGTGTAGAGTCCGTTCTCGTCTTCCTCGTCCATTCGGCCGCCAGGGAAGGAAACATGTGCCTCGCATTGCCCTGGCGTACTCATACTCGCCTCGCCGGCGGCAGATGCAGTCGCGCGTTTCAAGAACAGAATCTCTGCGCGCGCGCCAGGAGCGTTGACCCAGTGTTGGCAAAGAACTCTGAGATGGATGGTTGGGATGTGGTGTGTGACGGGAGTGCAACGTTAGGAGTGCAAGGGTCGGGGACAACACGGATTATGAGCGCAACAGCCGCACGCCGTGGTTCTAAACCACAGAAGTCAGCGTCGTAGAGCGTAGCCAGATTGTTCAGGGAGATTGTAGGAACGCACGTGTTGGCGGGGATGCGATAATCCTGGGGGTTGTCGTTCGGAGGCGCTGAAGGCCATAGCTCAGGTGCGCGATGAGATCGGGGGCTGTTGAGGGCCAAGGTCAGGGCGAGATCAAGCGAAATGCATCGTTCAATGATACTCACACGACATCTTGGTACCAACCGTAACAGCAACGCGGAAAAAGTGGAATGTGAGAGGTAAACAGTTTCCCCCCAAAGAAAAATCAAGGATATCCCCAGCACGGCCAATTCCGGAAGCGCGTTAGTGCTGGTTGTTGGCACTCTTCCAACCACAACGGATCTAGTGCAAGAGAAGAAATACGGCACGCCGTAGCAGTGGGCTTTATACGCAGTGGCGGCGGGGTGCCGCGATAGCCCCTGTAATCGAAGGAGTTTGTGACAAGTCACGTCAAGGGCAGCTTTCTGAATAGCGAAGCATCCTCCTTCCTTATCACGGAAGGTCGTGAAACCAAAGACTGCATCGAATACGTATTAGAATAGCTCAAGTAGCATGAAGCGCTGGTGCCTGCGTGCGCGATTGGCCGTGGCTTCTGATACCGATGTGTACGCCGATAGCGGGATAGCGTAAGTCATTTGGGAGAGTCGTTCGAATGACGACTAGGGTTGAGTTTCGACGACTGCGTCAAGTTCAACATGGGAAAAACTGTCTCTCAGCTGCTGGACGGGCCACAAACGGCCGTGTGAGTCTCGAAGCTCCATTTGAGCGACACACAGAATCTTTACGGAAAACAGGGTGGAAAAATGTAATAAGACGTGCTCAATGGACGGATGCAGTCAGATAGAGGTGGCAGCGCGACGGGAAGACTCGGAACGCAGAATATGAGCGGTAGGCCAGCCCAGGCGGCGGCAGCACGCGTTGTATCAAGCAAATCGCCGGCTACTTGCGGGATGGTGATCTTGCAACAGCATGGTGAGAGGCAAAGAAAGAAGAGAACATGCGGAGGGCGAACGGGGCGTGTTGAGCGGCGCGGAGTCGGAAGCGCGTTTGATCACGCACTTAGGCTTGTGCGGCAAACGATCAATCCTGGAGATTCACCCATCCCTAATATAGCCCCGCAGCGTCCACAGCTCGTCCAAGACGCCCAAATCAAGGGGTGCAGCCTGACTCAAGCTTCGAGTCAATCGGGTCAAGGCGGCAGCCGCTGGTCTTGTCCTTATCCGCTTGCTTGCTCCTCGTGCTATGACATCTTCAACGACTGATTTCATGCGAACCATCGCACAGTCTTCGGTGACACCGCAAGCTGGCAATTCCAATGACTGCCATCCGCCCGCCCTGCCATCGACAGAAGGCCCAGATCTTTCAACGACTCCACCAACAGCTGAACCACATCAAGATCCGATGCAGTCTTAAATGTTGTGGTTCGAGCGAGTTAGTTGAGAATGCTGCAGTCACGACCGACTGCAACCCACAACGCGGCGGTCGACCACGCAACAGATACGTGTTTGACGCGGACGACGAAGACGACGAGGACTTCCATGACGATGAAGCATCGGAAGCTCAGCTTGCCGAGATCGTTGCAGCAGTCAAAAGCCTCAAAGATCTCAGCCTCAAAATAACAAGAGAGATGGGCAACTTGCCTGACCCTGATTCGTGTTCTTTGCCTCCGCCATCCACAGACCGCATCAAGAGGGTATGTTCGGTTGAAACCATCTTGCAACCCGAGGCTGACCCTTTCATAGCTCCGACGTATTAATGATCATCGCTGATACGTCGTGGGTTGGACCATTGTGTTGCATCTACCGAGCATAGGACAATGAGGTACTACAACCGCGATCGATGATATAACAAACTCGATGTTGCTAGCGCTTGAGCCAGAGGAATACCCTGGCTAGATTGGAATAAAGTTACTTAAGGCCTGCATCAAACTGAAACTGAAAGTGCTGCGCGAAGCAAACCATAATCAATAAAACATCGTGGAGTTGGAAGCGCGTTCATCACGCCACTTGATATATCCTGCACACAACTAAGCCTGAAGACACCTGAAGGCTTGTCGAGACAGATGATGACCTTGTACGTAGTTACTGCACACCAGCTTGTTGAGTTTGTTTGAGAACAGCCTTCTTCGTAACTGTGCACACCAACTCGAGTCCAGATTGATCAGCTCACAGGCGCCACAACTATGCATTGACCTTCTCTACTTGCCTGATCCTCCCGTGATGAAACTGCGTCTGCTTCTACATCACCCAGTATGCCCCCTACAGCCCAACGAAATGCGACGATTCCGATTACTGCAGTCCCCAGTCCCGTCAGAAGTTCGAGACCTATCAACGTCCCTGCAGACTTGACAAGTCGCTGAACCACATCAACATATAGCTTCCAGTTAATGACTCTGGCTAAACGGTAACATCAGGAAAATGCGATTTGCGCGTGAGCGTCTAGCTGAAGGTTTTGGGTCTAAGTGGCACAGTGCTATCGCCCGTACTCAATCACTATTGACCACGGCTAGCGGCTGTATTCAATTAGCAAGCGGTGATAAGTCTGGACGTGCAACAAGCAGAAGCCATGTGATCTCCATGCAGTTGAGTTGCTGCATTTGTACTCTCACTGCTTTCAAGGACGACTTTCACGCTTTCACTGCTTGTGACTGAGCCTTCTGCACTTTGTGCTGCTTGTCCCGCTCACTCCGTTCAATTTCAAAAGCCTAGCTCAGGTGGTCTAAGCATCAAGATGAGTTTCAAAGGCAGATGAGTGGTGCTAAAGTCACATGGGATGGTCTAAGAGGTGTTGTCCATAATTGCAAGAAGAAAAAGTTTCTTACAGTCTCATGGCCTTAAGATCACCCAAGTTCACCAGAGGTCCCTGTAAAGCCGATGCCCGCAAGTTGAGTACCCTGATACTCGGTGTCGGAACTCTAACTCCCGTCCTCTCTCTTCTCAGCTGCAAGCCGTGTGCAACACTCCCGAGCCAGTCGCCGTGTCTCAAGTCAGCTACTTATATCTATGCTTTGTGGCTTTGTAACTGCTTGCTTGGGGTTTTTCAGGAGCCTTGCTTGGCTTTGAGGCTTCGGCACGGCTTTGAGGCTTTGGGTGCAGCATACCAATGGCTTCCACAGAGTCAATATTCATCTTGAGCTCCGCACAAGGTACGCACATGCCTTGTGCACAAATTTGTCCAACTAGCGACATTTCTCATGCGATGCGATAGTGCTGCCGTACTGTGGAGCCATTGGCCTCTTATCACCCTGTAATCGTAGCATCTGTATATAGTATCAACATCATTGAAATGCCACTGCTCATTCAAGCTATGAGAAATGGCCGACAAGTAGCCATTGCAAAGGCAAATATAATATAGTCGAACCACTTACGTCTGCTTGTCCTGCTCTAAATACGACAGCAGCCATAACAAAAGGAAGCCAGCATCAGAACAAAGAGAGAGAGGTGCTAGCAGAGAGGAGAGAGAGAGAGAGAGAGCGAGAGAGGAGAGAGAGAGAGAGAGAGAGAGAGGGGAGAGAGAGAGAGAGAGAGGAGAGGGAGAGAGAGAGAGAGAGAGAGAGCGAACGATCGCTTGTACACTGTGTGGCGTCCGTTCCGAGAAGTATATCCGCTTTACATTCGAGCTAAATCCATCTAGCATCTACGCCG
>JAGTJP010000237.1:0-27182 GCA_020744175.1 Auriculariales sp. MPI-PUGE-AT-0066 | reverse complement strand
TGCCTTGACCATAATGCCGACCATACGTCCGAAGGTTGCACCAACTGCCATTGAGGGGATGAAAATACCACAAGGAATCTTGCTCCCGTAACTGACGATGATGAATGCGACTCGAAAGATGGTGGCGAGCAATAACAGGTTGACCATGCGCCATTGAGCCCAAGTCCTTTGTCGTGAGCACGAATCAGGCGAATGCAATAGCAGCGCACTGGCAGAGATTTTCGTAGTCTCCTCCGCCCTCGCACTCGCGGAACAAGATCGCCAAGCTCTCGGTCATGTCAATCCGGAGAAACAGGTTGAAGTAGCCGAGAAGGGCAGTCACGCCAGCGAGCGCGACCACCTCCATCACCCCATGTTCGCTGAGATACTTGCGGCGGAACGCGGCGACTTGAATATTGAACTTGATGACGAATGCGCCGTACAATCCCTACAGAAATTATTGGCACGTTGCTTCGAATGCCCCTGAGAGCGACTGACCCCAAAGATGCCGATGATAATGAAGAATGGGATCTCGAACCAACTCCACGAACGGTCATAGGTGACTTGGAACAATACGAGTTTGCCTGTGCGATAGGGGTTCACGGCCTACAGCACCGTGGCCATCTTGAGTTGAAGTTTTCAATTCCGAAAGAAAGCGGACTTACGGCGAGAGTCATTGTTGCGACCAATGCACACACGAAACTGCGCCACATGGTCCGGATGTTGAAGTTGCTTGTCATTTCCTGGGGAGGGTTTGAATGGATTCGCGGACTTGTCCAATTGCGCGAACCTCTATGGAGAATAACACGCCACCAATGGGCGAACCGAAAGCCACTGCGACTCCAGCAGCGCTAGAAGCAGTGATGATCTCGCTCATCTGGACTGCTGATACTGCTAAGCTTCCAATGTTCACGTTTGGAATGAATGGACTCACTATGACTGCGAGAAACATGGCTAAATAATCGGGCGATAACATTACCAACGCAACATGCTAAGTGCACTGAAGGACCTTCTTTGCCGACTGATAGACCAGAGGCAATTGTCAAGGGCTGAAATGCGGCCTCAGCTGAGGATGAACATGAAGATCAGGTCCAACTTACAAGGGTAAGGCTCTTGATTGCCAATGTTGTCGCTCCCAGGTACCCTCGCATAACGAAGCCTGCGATGATACACTTGATTTCCGAGATACCAGAACCGGCCGCGTATCTGGCAAATGTCTTGACGAGGTGTGCGGCAACATATGCAAACAATATCTGTGGTGATAATGAGCATATGGGTGGCATGCGAGTGGACAGCTGCGGACGGAGAAGCAAACGTATATGATCCAGGACGCTGAGAACTCTGGGCTCCATTGATGCCAGTCGGCGCAGGCTCCGTGCTCGTCAGATATTTGTGTGCAGCAAGAGGCCCTGTTGAGCCACCAGCCTTCCTTGCATACGCCAGATTTGAGATTAGCGAGCCACTCGGTGAGAATTGAGATGAGTGCTGCGTTAGCGCCAATACATGCACCTGCTAATGCGTGAGTGGCGTCGATTCCGAACTATGATTGCTAATTACCAACGAGGGCTATGACGACCCAGCCTTCTGTTGCGTGGAGGATCTTCTTTGCTTGTGTCACGAGGAGCCGTGAGGTGAGTTTGCCTCGTTCATTTCGCAGCACACTCTGGTTCTTTTGCACTTCGCGCAAGCGGCGGTTGTGTTCAATGATCGAGTCTTTGATCCAATCTGTTCTCGCGCGTCAGTAAGATCGGAAAGAGGGCCTTGTTCGCGTACCTATAGTGGTGAAGTCCTCATAGTTCCTGGTTGGATGGTGAGCACAGTGCCATTTATGCACGAGCGAGGCAGCCGCGCGTGCCTGAGTTTATCGTATTCGTCTTCGAAAGTGTCGCTCGTCTGCACTGTGGGCTCGCCGTCTGGCCGCATCTGGCGGCGCGCGTGTGTCTGAGAGCGGACTGTCGGACTCTGAGCGCGTCACTCGTTGCCTTTCGCGCTCACCTTGCGCCACTATCCTTATGCGATGCCGACCACCACCACATGTCCAAATGTACTCTCCTCGATTTACCATCGATTAAATGATATTTTTCGACCCCATTTGGTCCTGATTTTGCCGAGGCATTGCGCCATGGCTGGTGAAACGAGGACGGGCCTCACGTGCACTAGCATGAACTTGATCAGGAGCAGTCGGCGTCGGTACAAGGTATCTTGCAACAGGCGATCACTGCGGGTCCTTGGGCCTTCGGCATGCTGAAGTTCACCCGTCACGGCCCTACGACATCGCTACGACGCGAATACAATATGTTTTTCGCCAAAAATGTGTTTGCATTATATGGAAGCCATTCTCTTGACAGCTTCTCCTCTCGACGCGGCTTCAGATGCGATGAGTCGTGCACCATTCAGCTCGTCTGCCGTGGCTCCTCCGGCGCGACTCCGGAGCCGGGGGATCCGCAGGGCGGATACGAATAACTCTGATATAAGTATCAGTATCGGAGCCCCAGATTCTTCCTTTGAATCTCGTCTTGAGTTCTCCCACATGTCATCATGTCGACTCGTACACTCTCCAGTGGCTGGTTCTTCGCGCAGATTGGTTCTCAGGACTGGTCCACCATTGATCACATCCCTACCACCGTCCATGTCGAGCTCCTCAGGCAGAAGAAAATCCCTGACCCCGTATGCGATCCAACGCTTAGAAGAAGTCGCACCACTCACTGCTTGCAGTTCTTTGGCCTCGCAGAGTGGGACGTGCAATGGGTCGGAGAAGCCGACTGGATCTTCAAGGCCTCGTTCGATGTCACCGCGGCTGAGCTGGCTGATCCCAACGTGGACCTTCTCTTTGATGGTCTGGATACGTTCTGCACCATCAAGCTGGTACGCACACACCCGTGGCTGATACTTAACTACCTGCTCGTCAACTCATTACATCACATGTATAGAACAACACCAAGATTCTCAAGACAGACAACCAGTTCGTCCCGGAACCTTTCAAGTACATCGTGTTCCCACCTGTCGAGAAACTCGGATTGACCACAAAGATAGGCAGGACGGCGAGAGCGTAACACTGAGCACGAAGAAGCCGATCAAAGGCATTGTTCTTGACGTTGCGGACCGCAGCGGGGCTGAAGTCAAGTGGAACGACCAATCCATCGACCTGGTACCGGGAGACGACCAAGTTGTGCGTGCGTGACGTTAGGTTGACTGGTCGTGAGATAAAGCTACGCTTCCTTGGCGACGGTTCCGCGTGAACAGCGGGTGGCACGGAACAAATTGTTTGGAGTCATAGTACACCAATATCTACTGAACAAGTAGCTTGTGCTACACAAGAGCTCGATTTCATGCGCTGCACTCGTCCTCGACATTATGCACATCCTCTAGTTTCACCGTAGCGGTCACCAGATGGAGAAGTGGAAAGATCTCACATTTTCAGGTGCAGGCTGCCAATACACGGGTCTGGAGCTATCTAATAAACAGGTACGAGCGTCTTCAGTGCCGGTGGAGGAATCGGCAACGAGCAGACATTTCGGGATGCAAATGTAGGAGAAGTTCAATGCTAATATCAGTTGGTTCAATGAATTGTCCGCGTACGAGCGAGGGTAGCAACGTGAGGGAAATGCAATCGCTCAGTAGTCCCTAAGAGGTGAGAGGAAAACCGAATTTGGTGGGAGGAAAATGGGGCGATCCAGCGAATGTCGTGCTGATAGACCCTCCATTGGCCACACGGCCGCTCGATTGCTTTTTGATTAGATCTTAGTCCGTTTTGGTACAACCCGAGTGGTTTAACTGGAGCATTGGATGTGTAATTTGTCGCCTGACTGAGGAGTAAGGAGTGGTTGCGGTGGTGGCAGCGCATCCCCAATTCGGCGGACTGTCGGCATGACGTGTAGGTGACGCTACGCGCTCGGTGCATTGGCATTATGCTCATTGGCCTAGGAGAGCCTGAAACCGAGGGACTATCCGAAAAAGGCAGGTCACTAGCGCCGGATGCTTTTCACCGCCACTTCCGATTCCCACAACTCGGGACATCCCGTGAGTCTAGTCGATTCCCTCGTTGCCCTCTTCCCACCAGAACTCTGCAGCACCTACCAGCCGTTAAGAATCACCTTGCGTCAAGTCATCATGACTTCTGACATTTGCTCCACCCTCCGTGTCATCCCCGACCTCCACAACCTCGTTCACGCCCGCGACGTCTCTCCGTTTGTCGCCACCGCCACCGCCGCCACTGCCGAGTACGACGACTACAGCGCACGCAACATGTCAACCGATTACACGGGAATGTATAGCGACATGGATGTGGACAGCCCATACCATGCTCGCGCAACCCCGAGGCTGACCGGGGCGAGCGGCTTTGCCACAGAGAACTCCCAATCGGTGCGTTCTCATCTCGTCTTTACAGCCGTGTCATTCTAACATCATCTCAGCTGCCTAGAGGTTATAGTGCGAGCCATGAGGGTCTTGTGCCTCTGTACGCTTCATTCCACTCGCTGGGCAACGGCCTCGGTCTGGGATTTTCCACCACACCAGAGAATGTTATTAAAACCGAGCCTCGGTACATCGAGGCCGCACCCGAACCCGAACCCGCTTCCGCCCAGGCTCCACGCAGGACCGCCAAGCGCTTCTTTGCGGGTTCGCCAGACAGCGACGAGGACGACGGCGGGTTGGCGCGCCGCCTCGGAAAGCGCATGCGTCTGGCGCCTCTGCGGTCGCCCGTTTGGCTCTTGCAGCTCGCATCCCCGGTGGTGATGCCGAGCTACGCCAAGTTTCTCGACGATACTGGCGACGTACGTCGGTTCATCACCATGTAGTCGCTCATTCGCTGACGCTATGCTTCTCCTCTTTAGGCCAAGTTGCCTGCCATGCGCGATCTGAATCCTGCTACTCCTCGTGAACTTGGTCCGCTGCTGGCGCCTCTCACCGGGTCATGGGCGCGCAGCTGTTGCCAACACTGTTCAGCGCTTTCAAACATACCACATAAGCGAACTGAGGTTGGCTGAATTCCGCACTTCCCTTCTACCAAATTCGGTATTCTTCTCACCTCTCTTACGGACTACTGAGCCATTATTCTTTCTCACGTTGCACCGCCCTCGCTCGTCACGCACATTCATCGAACCGACTGATATCAGCATCCAATTTCTTCTATATTTGCATCCTCGCATCGTCTGCACGTTGCTGATTCCTCCGCCCGCACTGAAGAGACCGTGCCTGTTTTATTAGAATAACTTCAGACTCGTGTGCTGGTTGGTACCCAACCACTGAAATAGATGAGATCCTCCCATTTGTTCTTCACGTGCTGGAGGTGGATCCGAGAGGACGCGTCTGGTGTCTCAAGGATGCAATTGCACAGGGTCATGTCAATCGCAAACACTACGATATCAGAGAATCTTGAGGAGCTCACTGTGCGGCTCTGCAAGTGATGTGGCGCTTGGAAAACCGCACTCGTCTCGCACGGGCCAAGTGCTGCACCTTGTGCACCATGATCAGCAGACGGAGACAACCGTCCGAGCTTGCACGTCCTCTTCATGGAATCCGACACCACCACCAGCATCGAAGACCGCGACAGCTTACTGAGCGAGACGGGCCTCGTGCCCGAGGTAGTGCGCCACGAGATAGACGCCGTACAAGGGCCGGCCCGTATACACTTGCGCGTCCTGCACAGCAGTGCTGGTAACCACACATCTCGTTCCGCTGGTAGCGCGACAGGGCTGACAGCTGCGGGGACAGGGATTGCAGGATGAGGTGATTAGCAAGAGCTTCAGCGGTCGCGAGGGTCGGGGGGTAGTGCGTGGGAAGCGCTGCGTAAAGCCGATGAGCGCTGGAGAAGTAACGGTGACTTTTGGCAGCCTCCTGCACAGTGCAGTCAACGTCTCTCTGGGCAAGCGCGAGGACCGGCCTCTGCTGTGAGCGTTGCAGAAAGCGTTGCGGAGATCGCGTTTGGTACTGACTTGCTGGGGTGCAGGACAGGGGTGCACACGGTGTGTGACGCGTTTTGCAACGGCTGCGACGTGCGGATCGGATGGTACTATGTCTCAGCGAAGAATGACGACCAGAAGTACAAGGAGGGCGCGTTTCATGCTGCAGATTGCGGATGGGAGTGGGTGTGCTGACGCGAGATTTAGGCAAGTACCTGCTGGAGAAGGAACGAGTCGTCAAGGAGAACGGGTGGTGACTACAGACGACAGAGCGAGATGCAGTACATGATATAGTCACCATGTTGTGTTAGGCAATCGAAATGAGCCGGGAAGAAGGAAGGGAAGCGAGAGGCGTCGGAGTGTGGTGCCAATTGTGCACTTGACCTTGTTTCTCATGCTGGTTGGAGTGCGCGATGGCAATGTATTACAACCAACCCCCGCCTCCGCTGCACACGACCCGAATCCATGGCAACGCGCACACCCGAGCATGCTAGGCGCGAGTGCGCAGGTCAATGGCGCGCCTGGCCCGACGCCGGCGGATACACGCTGTACGGCCAGCCGCCGCCTGTGCCTCCCGTCGTGCCGCCCCCACTCGTTGCACACGCTCATCACCCATCGCTCGGTCAGCATTATCCAAGCCCACCCAGTTTGCAGCCCCGGGTATGCAGCCTGCAACGCCCACCAAAGTCCCCGAGCACTGGCACCAGCAGCTGCTCAAGGCAGAGGCATGTCTCGCGCTGCGTACGTAGGAACGCTACTAAACTGCGCCACTTTGGCTTACAGTCTTGTCGCGCGGCCTCACAAACCACACTCGCGTGCCCGTCAGTCTGCACTCGCCACCCGCAATCAAGCAAAGTCTGCAATCCCAATCACCGCCGTTCTCAAGGCTGCTGCAGACCGCGCAGGTGTCACTATTTCAGAGCACGCGCAGAACGTTGCACCGCCCTCTGACGCGGCTTCCGACACGGCTGAAAAGCGATCCCCCGTCCGCCAGCGTGCCCCATTCCAACTCAATTCCTGGCGCAACAGCAAATGGACAGCACCCCTCTGCGACAGTAGCGCCCGTAAATGCACAGCGGTTTTCGGACAAGAGCAAGGCTGGCGGCAATGGCTGGCATTCACTCGATATTGGTGGCACGCGCATCCAGCACATCTCACTCGCGCTCTTCAGGTACACATGGCTAACCGGTCTTTTCCTCAACCACAACCAGATCGGCAGGCATCCCCCACAGATCAAGTATCTCAAGGCGCTGACGGTGTTGGCCATGACGGGCAACCAGCTCACGTCCGTACCACCAGAGCTCGGCATGCTTGCAGCGCTCAAGGAGCTGTTTCTATTCGATAACATGCTCGTCACGCTCCCGTACGAGCTCGGCACGCTGCATCTGCTCGAGATGCTCGGTATGGAAGGCAACCCGCTTGAGGCACGCTCAAAAAAATCCTCCAGACTGAGGGCACACCGGCCTTGATAGCATACATGCGCGACCACGCCAAGACGCCGCCTCCACCACCCGAACGCCAGTTTCGCTCGCTGCTCAGTGACGCCGAGCGAAGGTTGCAGGATAATGACACCGGCTCCGAGACGTTTAGCATCATGTGCTACAACATCTTGTGCCAGTGGTATGCAACGCCGAGCTTGTATGGCTACACACCGAGTCGCGCGCTCGAGTGGTCGTCGCGTCGCGAGCTTATCCTCACCGAGACGACCCTGATCAACGCCGACTTTTTGTGCTTGCAGGAGGTCGACGCTGACTCGTATCGGTCGACGTTCCTGTCCGAGTACAGAAGGAGTGCGGGTATGACGGCGTGCACTATCAGAAGCCACGCGAGCGCGCTGCGGTGCAGGATGAGAAAGGTCGGGTCGACGGCTGCGCGACGTTCTACAAACCGCCAAGTGGACGCTGCTCGAACGGCAGTTGCTGGACTTCCAGGCGATGGCTATCCAGCGGCCGGATTTCGTCAAATCGCAGGACATGTTTACGCGCATCCTGAGCAAGGACAACATCGGCGTGCTGACGGCGTTCGAGAACATCGCGACAGGTGCGCGGATTGTGATTGCGAACGTGCATCTGCAGTGGAACGAGGACTACAGGGACGTTAAGCTCGTCCAGCTCAGTCTGGGGCTCGATGCGATCGATCAGATGGCGAAGCGCATCGCGGCGCTGCCGCCACGACCGCTGCCGGGCGGTGGGACTGGACCGACGTACACTGACGGGCACCGCGTGCCGACAGTCTTCTGCGGCGACTTCAACTCGACACACGAGTCGTCGATATACGAGCTGATGAGCACGGGCTCGCTGGCGCCGGATCACGAGGACTTTATGGGGTACAAGTACGGGTTGTACACGCAGGATAACGGTGGTCCACGGACCAAGTTCCAGTTTAAGGATGCGTACGCGACGGTGCCCCAGCTGACGATGACGAACTTTGCGCCGACATTTGCCGGGATCCTGGACTACATCTGGTTCTCAAGCCATACGATCGGGCTGACGGCAGCGTTGGAGGAGGTGGACACGGAGTAGTATTTGTCGCGGTGTGTCGGTTCCCGAACTGGCACTTCCCATCCGAGTGAGTCCCGTCGCGCGTGCGAGGTCCGATCTGTTGCTGACTTCTCTACCCGCAGTCACATTCCGCTTGCCGCGCAGTTCCGCATCAAGCCGCAACGCGAGACACGCTTGACAACCCTTACCTTCAATCCAACGGGCGCTAGTAAATTGGCACCGTCGCTGCTGCTCGGACAGTGGACATCGACCCTCACATTCTTCTTTCGACATGGAACCTGTGCCCTTCAGCGACATGTACTTGTTCAACATTCCCCTCTCTCATCATCCACTCCCCCCCTCCCCCATCCCCCGCTTCTTGATTACCGCTTGCTGCATGCACCGTTTTCCCGCCGTCCCGCTGCTGCTTCAGCTAGTCCTGCTTTCCTGCCCCGTTGTGTGTGTCGTGCATCGTGTTGTCAATCCCACCCCCGTGTAGCATCTGAGTGTAAGGCTTGTACGGCTCGCATCATTGTGCTCCTCTCTGGTCTCCCCATTCAGTACCTCAGCTTCTTTAATATAACCTCCCTTTTCAAACTCTCAATCTTTGTGCCCAGCGCAACTCGGGATCAGGTTCAATCGACAGACTCGCTGACAGTGGATGGAGATTCTGTGCACATATGCCACACTCGTCCTCGACAACGCCTATCCTCTAGTTTGACCGTGGCGGTCCCACATCAATCCGGCGAATGAAGATCTCATCTATTTCAGTGGTTGGGTACCAACCAGCACACGAGTCTGAAGTTATCTAATAAAACAGGCACGGGTCTCTTCAGTGCGGGGTGGAGGAATCACCAACGAGCAGACGATGCGAATTTAGGAGAAATTGGATGCTGATATCAGTCGGTTCGATGAATTGTCCGTGTACGAGCGAGGGCGGTGCAACGTGAGGAAAGAATAATGGCTCAGTAGTCCGTAAGAGAGGTGAGAAGAACACCGAATTTGGTACAGTGACCAAAAAAACCGTTCAGATGTTTCGGAAATTTCCGCCGCAAGTCACACCACTCCCCACAGCAGCAACATATACCCTCCTCCATTTATTTCTAAATACTGTCATATGTGTACTATAACTTGTACATTTGCTATTTGGGACAAATGTCAAAGGAAAATATCAAGAGACTTTTCAAATCCAGTGCGCGCATCTGAACGGTTTCTTTGCAGGCAAACTAATTTACATTTAGTACTTGGACCAGGCTCCCTTGGCTTTAATTACAGCTTCAACTCGGTCAGGCATATTTTCTATGAGATTCTGCACAACATTGAGTGGTATCTTCTGCCATTCATCCTGAACACGATCCCAGAGTTCAAGCATTCCCTTGGGGTAGGTTGCATGCTCACCCAAGCGGGTTTTAAGGTGAGACCAAAGGTGCTCAATGGGATTGAGGTCTGGAGAGTTGGATTGCCAGGAGCAGTAGATTGACCTGGTGGTCCGCAAACCAGTCTTGAGCAGGTTCTGAGCGGTGCTTGGGGTCATTGTCCTGCTGGAAGATGACATCCCGAAGCTGAACCCACCACTTCTTGCAGCTTGCTGGAAGGTGACGGTCCATGATTCTGGCATAGACATCACCATCCATGGTGCCATCAATCTTGTGACAGGTGCCAACCCCATGAGAGTATGTCATGCAGCCCCAGAGCATGAGAGAACCACCGCCATGTTTGACCTTCTGGTCAACAAGTCGCTTGCTGAGTCCTTCACCAGGGCGCTTCCACACCCACTTGCGCCCATCAGACCCCATACGGTTGATTTTGGTCTCATCTGACCACACAACACGTCGCCAGTCATCGATAGTCCAGTGGCGATGTGCGATTGCAAAGTTGAGTCGGTTGATCTTGTTCTGCCGAGAGATGAAGTTGCGTTTCTTCTTCACCACAGCCTTGAGACCACTTTTTTTGAGGTGGTTACGAAGGGACTGAGGTGTGAAGGTGGTGTTGGTCATGTCTTGAAGAGCACGTGTTGCTTGGGTAGCTGTATCGACCTTGCCCGAGGTGATCATGCGCTGGGCCCGTCGCAGTGTCGTGTCATCAACCTTGCGTGGGCGTCCTCCCACTTGAAGCACAGCATCTGGGCGGTGCTCAGAGCGAATATCGGATAGTTTCCCAAGACTAATGTGAGTCTGGCACGAGATAGCACGGAGTGACTCCCCTTGTCGAGGAGGTGCAGTACTCGGGTTATGGTGTCTGTGGGGATGGGACGCATGAAGAGCAAGAGCAGATGACGTGGTGGGAGAGGAGAAGAGTGATTAATAAACATGCACAAGCAAACCGTGAGAGTTCATTACACTGCATTCTGTTTGGATAGGTTGATGAGGTGGGTCAAGCCTGCCTGCAAAGAAACCGTTCAGATGCGCGCACTGGATTTGAAAAGTCTCTTGATATTTTCCTTTGACATTTGTCCCAAATAGCAAATGTACAAGTTATAGTACACATATGACAGTATTTAGAAATAAATGGAGGAGGGTATATGTTGCTGCTGTGGGGAGTGGTGTGGCTTGCGGCGGAAATTTCCGAAACATCTGAACGGTTTTTTTGGTCACTGTAGAAGGGAAGTGCGGCAATTCAGCCAACCTCAGTTCGCTTTATGTGTGTGTTTGAAAGCGCTGAACAGTGTTGGCAACAGCTGCGCGCCCCATGACCCGGTGAGAGGCGCCAGCAGCGGACCAAGTTCACGAGGAGTAGCAGGATTCAGATCGCGCATGGCAGGCAACTTGGCCTAAAGAGGAGAAGCATAGCGTCAGCGAATGAGCGACTACATGGTGATGAACCGACGTACGTCGCCAGTATCGTCGAGAAACATGGCGTAGCTCGGCATCACCACCGGGGATGCGAGCTGCAAGAGCCAAACGGGCGACCGCAGAGGCGCCAGACGCATGCGCTTTCCGAGGCGGCGCGCCAACCCGCCGTCGTCCTCGTCGCTGTCTGGCGAACCCGCAAAGAAGCGCTTGGCGGTCCTGCGTGGAGCCTGGGCGGAAGCGGGTTCGGGTTCGGGTGCGGCCTCGATGTACCGAGGCTCGGTTTTAATAACATTCTCTGGTGTGGTGGAAAATCCCAGACCGAGGCCGTTGCCCAGCGAGTGGAATGAAGCGTACAGAGGCACAAGACCCTCATGGCTCGCACTATAACCTCTAGGCAGCTGAGATGATGTTAGAATGACACGGCTGTAAAGACGAGATGAGAACGCACCGATTGGGAGTTCTCTGTGGCAAAGCCGCTCGCCCCGGTCAGCCTCGGGGTTGCGGGAGCATGGTATGGGCTGTCCACATCCATGTCGCTATACATTCCCGTGTAATCGGTTGACATGTTGCGTGCGCTGTAGTCGTCGTACTCGGCAGTGGCGGCGGTGGCGGTGGCGACAAACGGAGAGACGTCGCGGGCGTGAACGAGGTTGTGGAGGTCGGGGATGACACGGAGGGTGGAGCAAATGTCAGAAGTCATGATGACTTGACGCAAGGTGATTCGTAACGGCTGGTAGGTGCTGCAGAGTTCTGGTGGGAAGAGGGCAACGGGGGAATCGACTAGACTCACGGGATGTCCCGAGTTGTGGGGAATCGGAAGTGGCGGTGAAAAGCATCCGGCGCTAGTGACCTGCCTTTTTCGGATAGTCTCTCGGTTTCAGGCTCTCCTAGGCCAATGAGCATAATGCCAATGCACTGAGCGCGTAGCGTCACCTACACATCATGCCGACAGTGCGCCTACTTGGGGATGCGCTTGTCCGAACGGTTCAAAAGTATTCACGATGCTGGTGTGCACCTTGTCTGAACCGCATCCCGCGCGCTACTGGTTGAAGTTATTCAATAAAAGTTTGAGAGATCTTTTCACTGACGAGTTGCTGCTATGACTCCGGCTTGAAGATATGATGTTCAAGCGAAGAAATATCAATTGATTGCTGATGCTAAGGATTCCAATCGCTCTGTGGGCAGGACATCTCATTTTAAAGATGACTCTGAGAAGAGTCGGAGTTGGCGCGTTCTTTCTCCTTCCTCTTGTTCCTTTCGTGATGGGCCGCAAGCATCACAGCAAAGCCAACAACGAAGACGCGCAGCTCCAAGCTGTACAGAACCGCGACATCCACCAGCGACTCAACTTTCTCTACCAGGCGAGCACTTATCTCGCGCAATGCGCGTCAGACCAGTTGATTGCGGGCCCGTCGATCGCGAAAAGCGCCGATGCACATATGAGCGAGGTAGAACCGCCAGGCAACGAGAAATATGGTAGGAGAAAGGGAAAAAACGCGCGCAATGCAAACCGACGCCATCGCGAGTCGCTCAGTTTAGCCGATCTTGCGCGGTCGTACATCGATTCAATGCGCGGCGTAGGCACCCGCACCGTCACGCGCATGTTAGTTCGGACTCGAATCTTGCACACATTTAGCGTGACTCACAGCGCGCAGCGATCCGGCCGTCAAGCGGTCTCTATGCAAAGGCTGCGATGCCGCGCTCATTCCTGGTACACTCAGCTGTCGGACTCGCATATTACGTACGTCCAAACTATCTCATATTGTACTGTGTGTCCATTGGAGCTTGTTCAATTTGTGCTCATCGATTTATTGCTCATGACTGACATAAAACCGTTCAGCGTCAACATCACATGCACACAAGCTGCGTGTGACTTGTACCCAGTGTGGCACCTCGCGCACAATACCATGCCCACCTCGGGAAGCAGACACTTCAGGAGTGGAGACCATAGAGATGAGTGCGGCTCATGATGCAGCAGACGGTGCCCAGGCCGAAGACATGACTACCAGTAAGGCGAGCAGAAAGAAGCGTAGGAAACAGCGGGTTGGTAAAGGCAAGTCATTGTTGGATTGGAGCTGCAACCTGCTAACGGTCTGCGGTATTGCCAGTGCCCTTCTTTGAGCGACCAGAGCATGTTGTCTTCCGCGGCCGCACGATATTGAATCGGCTACCAGACGTTGCTGCAACGCCGCCGCCCGACGACGTAGTGGTATACGAAGACCTTATGCAAGCTTAAGCACTGCCTACGTAGCAACAGCCTTTTGGATTTCCATCACGACCTCTCGTATGCCTGGTCGCACCGTCTCACGCTTGCCCATATCCGCCTCGAGGTCAATGTCAAGAACCGCACCGCACAGCATGCCGCCGAGCAGGTGTTCTGACGGCCCGTCTCGCGAGCGCAGGCGATGAACTACCGTATGGCGAAACATGGCGACCGCGTCGTCGACGGTTGCGTCAAGGACGTCGTACGCGCGGTCCTCGCGGTCGCGCGAACGCTCCACCCAGCTCATGCGCTTGCCCATCGCAATGCGGTGCGCCCGGATAAGCGCGCTCAAGTCCCGCGTTGTCTGCAGACTGAGCAGCGAGCCGTCCAGTTTGGGGTGGTGTCGCGCGGCCGTGAGCAGCGCCGACAGCAGAGACTCGAGGTGCGGCTGGATGCGGACTTGAGCCGCGAGTGTGCGGAACGCGAGGATGTCTTCGCGGGACAGTGTGGCCTTGCGCATAGATGGAGATTGCGGGCGGTGGTAGACGTCCAGATTCCCGCTGAATGCGAAACGGTCGAGTAGGCCTTTACTAATTTGCGGTCGCTCGCGGTCGTCAAAAGGACATACGTAGATGACGATGAATGGTTCTGGGAGAATCCATGTCGAGCCTGACGCGCCCGGCAATGGGCTTTTGCTACGAGTAGTAGGGCTGCCAGGCTGAGCAGCAGGGTCGTCTTCGAGCACGACAGTGCGTGTGCGCAGAATCTCGCTGAGCGTGTGGTGTACTATCGAGCCCGCGTTCTCAAGACCTGTTACTACGATAGCATTAGGCAGCCGCGGTGCTGGAGCGTGATCAAAATAAGCTGTTGTGGACCCGGCGATGGTTGTGCCAGACATAGGACTTGCTGGTACTGGTCCTCCGTCATATGCAGTAGAGATGCCGCGTTCCCACTGTGATGACGACGCGAGATGTTGATGCGAAGGCGAGCGAAGAGGTCCTGTGTCGTAGGCTGCCGAGGTCGAGTCCTCGTCGTCGCCAGGAAAGTAACCGCCAAAGGGGCTGCCTTGGTCTGAAGGCTGACGGCGCGGCGAGGTCGGTGGCGAGTTAGGCTGAGTGCGCTTGCGCACCGGACGTGTGCGGGCACGACCAGCTGGAGGCGGCGCAGTGAATAATGAGCGCACAAAGTCGCGCCGCGAAACTGACGACCTGACGCGCACACGTTGACAGTGTAGACCAAACACTTGAACGAGCATCTACACAACAAGTTATTAATGCAGATCCTAGTTGCCATTTCAGCTCACGTTTGACACGAACTTCTGCGCGGCTAGGACATCGTCGGGTCGCGTCTCGAAGATGAGATTGCCAGACGACATGAGCGAAAGCAAGATTGGTATGGTACACGAGTGCTCCGTCTGCGCGAGCGCCGTGACTATCTGGAGCTGCGCCTGTGTCACGTCCGCAAACCTCGGCGAGTCGCCAGTGTCTCGTTCTCTCTGCATGAAAGTGTCGTGGTCGACTCTTCGGGACAGTCGTTTCAATGAATCACTAATGACATGCACTAGTTGGGCTGGTGCGAGTGGCGTAGGCGAGCGTGATTGTCGAAGGGGGAAAGAGCAATTCATGCTCCGACCTCTTCCGTGGCTGTCTTGAACCCGCGCGTCCGAAGCAGCGCCACTAATCGCGTGCCTTCTTTCGGTTCAAATCTAAGTGTGGAATAGTGAAAATTCGATGTCCGCGACGCAGAAAGGTACGCCGGGCAAGAGAAACCCGCCGTGAGGAGTTTCCTCAGGCTCTCGCCTCATTCCTGCACGACGACCAGCGCCCCTTGTCCACCAGATACCATTTATTCTGCAAAGAGGTATGAGCTCGCATCAATCGTCAACCATCTCAAGGGCTACAGATTGCTCGCGAGACGCCTACGTCCCAATCCAAGCGTGGTCGCTCGACCGGTCATCTGCTGACCGAAACCACACACGACGTCAAAATGTTCCGCGGGTACATGAAAACTGCAATGACCGAAATAATACCCTTCGATCAACGCTATTCAGCACCACAGCGTCTGTGGTCTCGCACAAGGACTGCGGAGAACACCAATTCGTTATGACCAGCTTCAGGGGGTAGTTTGCCCAAATGAGGGTCTCTTGCTCGAAAGATCCTATTTCACGCAGAGTTCTACCGCTGGCACGTCGTTAGCGATTGAATCGCACTTCATGAAAGATAACCGACTTTGAGCACTCGTGTACAATGTGAGTGAGTTCGTCTGTGTCACGAACTTCCAGAAGAGCGGCTATAAATATGGGTTCGTACTCTGTAGCTATGGTGGTAGCGTCGTTAAGTCGTGCCGCCGAAGAACGATTCTTGTATGATCTTCTTCACGATCTTCAACTTGTCGTCATCGCGTGTGATGCTGTTTGCGAATCCACTAGTCGCCATCGGTCCAATGAAAGGTACCACTGCAATGGCAGGCTCATTGTGAGTTGGAGATGTCTGGATGATGGAGGAAGTAAGAAGGGAGCCAGTGGCCAAGATACCTGCGATGAGCTCTTCCGCGTCTACAAGAACCAGAGCACACCGATCGCAACAACAAGCAGTCGCCTTCATGCTCATTATTGCCTTCCGCGTCACCTTCGTACTCGTAGCTGAGGTGACGAAGCCTCAGGAGACTCAACAGCTGAACCTAACCTCAGCAAGAACTGCGGCGAGCACAGCGGTATTCCGCATGTACGACGAACCTCTGTCTCTGACGGAAACATATTGATATTTAGGTATTTTGTTCTGATACTCAAAGCAGGCGCGCTGCGCTGCTAACGTACTGTTCTCTTGTCGAGTCGCACAAAGCAACTTCAAGTCCGCCAACTCCGCTCGGCTGCCGCTTAGACACGTGCACCCACCATGGCCGCCGAAGGCGATAACGCGCCGCTAGATTATACGGTGTACGCATGCAGCTCAAGCATGGACGGCTTTCGCGCGGACAGCATCATGTCGACTATAACGGATACGACAAACAGATGGACGGCTAACGCGCAGTTGACTGACACTCATGAGCAGTGGATCTTGCTCGAGTAGTAGCCTCACACGTTGTAAGAAACTGAGCTGATTCAGCTTGCCCAGACTTCTGCAAACGAGCGTCGTAAAGTCAATCCTGTTTGGCAAGGTCAGCACACTACTTGACCACAGACGCAGCTCATCGGTACCGTTACAGCCGCCACACTCGCATCCCTCCAATGTCGACAAGTTCGAAGTCTACATTGGCATGACGCAACAACAATGTTCAATTAACGTGCTGCGGGGCTGTTTGAGAAACGACGGTTCGTTGTGTTCGCCGCACGGCTTTACCCAAGTTGACTCATAGTTACATAGGAAGCTGGGAGACATTCGAATTGCGATGCAAGGATGAAGAAGGGACACCAACACCAGCGCGCTTTGTCAAGATTATTCCTGTTTCGTGCGCATCTCGTCTTTACAGAAGGTGTGCCATGATTTCTAACATACGACCTAGGACGCACGAAGCCAATTTCCGTCCGAGCATCTGGCATGTCAGCTTACAAGGATCACGAGAAGTATCCCTAGTTTCAGCGGGAATTGACAGTCAGGATGCTGTGAGTAGTCTTGACACGTTTGGCGCGAATGGTGTTGACACCAAAACAGCGCAGAGAAGAACGTCTGTGCGACTCGTAGCCAAATTCCTCAATGCTCGTGGGCTACTTGCTCTCTCCAACGACGTCTTAGCATACGCGGGTCTCATCCTTGAACACTCATCCGTCAGCACCCTCCGATGTGCCATCCTCAATGGTGACTGGTCTGAAGCTGAAACTGCCCTGTCATCATGTGCTACCAACCACCTCTTCTCCCATGCCACACAGACCAACCCTCTATACATCACCTGGTCAACTTTAATCCCAGGAGGTACTCCGTCGAACCGCTCGCTTCATCAAACAGCCCTCGATCATAATAAGCAGAAGATTTTGCTACTCGGCGGCTGGAATGGTACAGGATACCTTCGCGACTTCTGGATGTACGACATCAGCAAAAACAGCTGGAGTATGATCACGCGCAATATTGCATGGGATGGCGGGCCTAACCATCTCCACTTTCACCGCTTACTGTGGGATGCGAACGAGGAAGCGCTTTATCTCGTGACACCTATTCTGGACGAGGAATCCATTAAATGCTGCACACCCGACGGTTTCACGATGCACCACGCATGGCCGGCCGAGCCTATTCATGTCTCTGCGTTCGTCGTCTATCGCTGGGACTCGTCCAAAGAGCACGAGTGGACGCTCCTTGGCAAGACTTCACCGGTACGTCGACGCGTTATCGTTAGTTGACATATCGCTCAAACGACGGCAGGTCTCGGATTCCGAAGGCTACGTGTTGTATTTTGACTGCGCTCTGCACCCCACAACCCGCACTTTGTATCTCAAAATTCAGACAGAGCGAATGGTGGGAGAAAATGGCTCCACTCTGAGCTTCGAGCTTCGAGCGTTCAGTATTGCATTCAAGACCTGGGTCGATGTTCCTACTCCAGACTCTTTCGAGGCATGGATCACCGGTAAGTCATCCAGCTTCGCGTACTGGACAGAAACCATGTTGACCGCTGCCTGTAGGACGAATGATTCTAATCGAACAAGATGGTCAACCTTCGCTTTGGTTTCCAGCCGAAACCCACGGGATCTGCACAGGCGACTTTTGGGTACTCAACTTGCACCGCGACAGCTCCAAGTTCCAACGTATGACCCCGTGGTCGGATTCGCCGCAACTCAGTCTCGCTCCGCGGTTCTCGCCTGACGAGCCCCTGTTCGTGGACGCAGCCCGACAAGAACTCTTCGTGTGCGCATCACCTCCTTGCCACTCATGATTCCTTGCATCACATAGCTGCCGCAACTCGAGACATATGATTTGGCCATTGACTGACGAGCACGGATGTGCGCTTTGTAGCTTTGGAATGCCCGTCGCTCAGCCCGCCAACGCGCCTTGGCCTGACAACTCGTACTCGGCAACACCACAGATTTGGGTGTACCAAATTCAGCACAATCGCTGGATCCCACCTCAGTCTATCTTCTCGCAAGACCCGAGCCCGCCACTTATCCTCAAGCCACTCATGTCGCCGCCGCCCATTGATACCTCCGCACCAATCTGGTCAGATGAACCTTGGCCGCTAGTCGACCGCACGGCGTATCCCACAGCATCGGCGGAAGAAACACAGATGTCGGTCCCACCGCCGCGAATGCTGCACCAAACGGTGTTGGACCCGAACTTTGGTGTAATGTTTCAGTTTGGCGGCACATATACGTATAGAAACGGTACAGAGTCGGGGACGGCTTTGCGGAGGGCATGTGGAAGGCCAAGGTTGAAAGGCAGGTCACCGACTATCGGCCAGGATGTTGTGATACTGATCTGGCTATCAGATTGACTGCAGACGAAATTGTTCGGAGATGTGCTTTCGTGATTCGCAAACAGCAGTACGTGCTCTGCCCACTATTATTCAGGCAGTTCGAAGCCATCTGTCTCACTTTGCAGGTTTATCGAGTCCTCTGAAGAGCGCAGTTTGACGACGGCGCGTGTCGATCTAGTGCGCCTCTTGCGAACGAGCCTCACGCCTCTAGCTACTGCGACCGAAATCAGCACTAGCACCGGAACCAAGGGCAGCAGCGTGCACGAAGCGGACGTAGAAGCTCTGCGCGAGCTCGTTCGCGACTACCTCTACTGCAGCTCCCCTAGCGACAGTTCGACGACGCCAGACTCTGCTAGTCTCTCTGACTCTGCTGCTCCCAAACCAAGCTCAACTCCGTCTCAAGTTGCACAGATTGCCCAAGGACGACGGATGGTGCTGAACAGCATCTTGCGCTACGTGAACGCCGATGCGAGGGAACCTGAAGTTGATTTGGTGGACCTGGTGGGAGATGGACGGTTGTCGCAATAGTCGCTTCTGCTTCGCTTGAATTGAGCTTGTTGCTAGTGCACTCGTCACCGAGCTTAAGGGTCAATAATGTTTGCCCGATTGTGCACAGTACATGACTCCAAAACCCTTGTGAACTAAAATGGCCGGACTGGATGCGATGCAAGGTATGGCTACAGGTGTTCAGTGTGTGAAAACAACTGAGAGGTGGTTGGACATGATGGCCATTGTCATCGTGCCTCGAATTGAACCACTGCAAAACGGTTAAGTTTTGGCGGAATCCGCAGGTCTTAGTGGCGAACGCACTTCGCTTGGTGCGCTTTTTGTACATAATACGGTGACCACACTCGCGACACCGAATGGGCTCGCGCGCCTTGATGTTATTGGTCGCGCCGCAGTCTATGCAACGCGAGTCATAGAGCGAGGTAGGATCGTGACGAGAATTGCGCAAGTACAAGCATGTCGCGCAAATGAGCAAAGTAGGTTGAAACAAATGTTACGATATCGAGCGGCGTGATTGAACAATTTTTTGGAGATAAACGGTGCACACCGAAGGCTCAGTGCTGACAGAGACAACGGGCACACAAGAAGAACGCACCTGCGCAAAGGTACTCCATCTCCGCGCGCTGTGGCGCGTAGTTTTGTTGTTGTTGCTGGAAACCTGCCTGTTGATCACTCATTGTAAGGTCAGATGTGGCGCGGCAGGAGGACAAGCACGCTCGCTGCGGTCTTTGAATTCGCGAGACTGCTTGGACTATTGAGAACTCAAAGAGTTCATCAAAATAAACCATATCGTGGAAACAGAATAAAGTACATCCAAAGGCGCGAAGTACGCGTATAATTGTCCCCAAGAGAGTGCTAAGACATGTGGAGGTGGGCTAGACGTGTGGATGAGTGTACTTACTGGAGAGAAGCAATGCAATGAGAGCAGATAGTAGATGCAAAGCAAGATGCACAGCAAACACCAAAACGTAAATAAGATCGACGCAAGAGTTTATCCACGGTCAAACGACGGCAGCGGCGGGCGACTCGACGTCGCAACAGTCGACCCGTCCCCGAGGATCTTGCGGAGAACCCGCTCCTTGTGTGAGCGTGTTGGCAGCGGCCACGGCGGAGGTGAGGGTGGCTTCTTCGTTGGCGCTACGTGAGCGGGCCGCATAGGGTTCGTGGCTGATGGCGACAGCGGTGTCAGCGGCGAAGCCGGTTGAACGTGCACCTGGACTGGCGGTTCCACTGGTGGTGCACCAGCACGAGCACGTGATCGAGAACCTGCAGATGCAAATGGATGTGGCAATGAGGGAGGCGGGCCAGACGGAGGTGGCGGCGGGGGTGTGGATTCAACAGGGCGAAGTGGGAGTGGAGGAGGAGGGTCTGAGCTTCCAGAGTCGCTGTGTCCATGTCCGCCCCGTACTTCTAGTGACGAGGGAACTGGCGACTCGCTTGAGTCTTGTAGTTGTAATATCCTGCTCGACTCGCCAGACGGCACCGCGGGCCGCCCGGCAAACGACGAACCGCTTGGTTGAAGTGAGTGCAATATTCCCTGAGCACCAGAGGCGGCAACGTAATACTGTTCACTTTCTGTTTGCCCGCTATGTCTCCGCGGAGTTTGTGGTTGTGTAGGAAGCGGTAGGGGGATGGGGCTATCACCAGCTAGCAGAGCTGTAGGAGAAATGGACCGTGGCACAGAGTCGGTAGGCGTTTTGAGAGGTTCCTCGTCCAAATGCTTTTGAAAGCTAACAATGCCTAACCGCGGGCGGGAGCGCGTTCCCGTGGGCAACATCTCCATCGCAGGTTCGAGGGGTGCTCCAGCATCGAATGCACGAGACGTGGGTAGGACAGACGTGCGGTTGATGTGGGAGAAGTACGGCATGTTGGCAGACACGCCGTCTGTCGTTGACTGCGTCATCTCTGAGGCGGATATCGACCTGATCATTGAGTTCGTCCTTGCGGAACGCGTCCCACGAGACGAAGACGAATGAGACATGAATTCCAGGAATGACGCTTGTGTCCTCCTACGGTCTTCGGTTGACATCCGCGCATCGTCCTCCCCGAGATCAACGACACTACCAGTCGAGCTCCTCCTATCCGTGTCAACAGCGCGCCTTGGCTTCGACAGCGCAGAAAACACAAGGTCGGCATCGATAACAAAGTCCGTCTCGTCCTTATCCGTGTCATGAGATACTCGAAAGCCAGCATCCGGGTCAGGGTCAGGAGTATTGATGGCGACATCATCGCGGTCCCGCGCGTCGTAGACATATTGCTGATGTAGCGAGTTGATGGAGCGCACGTAAGACCTGCGCCCAAGGCTACGATTACTGCTGACTATGCTGCCGTCTTTGATGGTCGGCAGCAATGCGATAGCAAGTTCGAACTTGCGGCGGACCGAAGATCGAAGGGTTGGGAGTGGCGAAGTGGATCCCGAGGGTGGATCGGACGTTGTTGAGGCAGGTAGGAAGATGGCAGGTGTTCGACGCGGTTTCGACTGTCGCTGCGCGGCTGGGGAGTTTGGGAGAGAAGGCATAATGTCGACGAAGTCGTCGCGCGACACCCCTTTATCTCTCGCCTGAAGCGACGGCTGTGTCCGCCGCTTTTTCCAGTACAAATGCCTCCATATGAGAAAGATGAAACTAAGAGGCAGATGAATGCGACGACGGCACCAACAATGAGTGCGATGACGGTGCCTTGCGGAAGGCCGGCTGTTGGCTGAGGAGATTCTTGGGAAGGCGGCGCTCTGTCGCGGGGTCAACACGCCGGGAAACAGTGGCCGGAGCGAACTTACAAGTCAACAGAGTCGGCCGATGCAGCATCAATCGATGTGAGCCGTAGCTTTGTCCCTTGCTGGGCATTGGAAATGACGAGACTATGTGGTTTCGAGGGGTCAAGTCCGGTTGTAAAGAATAGCTGTGTCGGTACCATCCAGGGAGAAAAGCTATTGAGCTGCGTTCTCAATGTATCGTCTACCGTAACATTAAAGCGGCCGCCATCGGGGCCGACTAGCCCATTGATCACAACTGCTGCGCCTGAAGATGAAAGGCGAGTTCTGTCAAACCGTGATCGCATGCTGAGTATTCCACATCCCACCTTGAAACTGCACTGATAAACTGTCTCCCTGAGCTGCACTGTCGTATGTCTTGGCCGAAGTCTGAGCAGATAAACCGACAGTGTGGTGCGCCATGCGCCTTGCATCTTCCAATTCGAGGCATTGGATGACTTGAAATTCACCGATGGCCTGAAAAGTGAATTGCACAAATGTAAGTGATAATGATGCAAGCATTAAGAGAGATCTCACGTCGTGCTGAGAGGAAGGACAACTCCTGTGAGTGTGACTACTTCTGCACGTGCCAACACCGAAACCGAATGGTTCTCGAATTCAAGTCCGTCGAGGGAGAACAAGTCTCCATCAGCTGAGGGCTGCAGTTTCTGGACTTGACCATCTAAAGTTACATCGTAGTCTCCCTTTGCAGTGCCGCGAAGAGTGATAGCAGTGCCTGTGGTGGGAAGTCAGGAAGGTCATGGACTAGGGGCTCTGAACGCGCAAGGTACACCCCGCGAATTGTAATGCAACGACCGCTCCTTGCAGACTCGTCGTATGAGATGAAGTGCCATTGACCGATGCATTGCGTGGCTGCGATTGGCCGTTGAAGAGCGCCGTCCAACCGTCTGTTGCGGCGACAGTGGCATCTTGGCTAAGTCCCGGGTGTATGCGATGGCAGGGCTGAAGTCATTCAGGACGATAGCGGCCATGGAAAGCCAGCACGACTCGCGCTCAGAGACTCAGCGCTGAAGAGTGCGGCCAGCGCGGAAGGAGGGCGTGCACGCGTGAAGCAAAGCAGCACGCGGCGCTCATCTCCGGAGATTCTCGGTAACATGTCGCGACGAAAAGGACCCTGGCGTTGCGTCAAACAAGTGTTCAGATGACTGTCCTTTGGCAGCAATGTCTATTTGGACGGACCATCGCATGCTCGATCCTCCGGCGGCGGTGGTGGTGCAGTGACAGGCTGTTAGGGCTAGGGAGTGGAACAACACCCGACACGCATTGCACCAGGAACACGCAGAGCGGAAGGACAGCGTGACGGCGTTCTCGGATTCGTGACGGTACCCGAGCAGGGCCCGTGTTGCACCTACTAAGTGCATACCCTGTCCAGCATGTTTCGACACGCTAGTTTCATTGAACAGACGCGTGAGGTGGATCTTGTCATCATTGATAGGCACTTCAGAGAACCTCGGAGACCTTCTCGGACAACTCGCATGCGCAACACGGCATATAGCCAATGGAGAGAACTGTTCAGCGGATGCCGCGAGACCTATCAGGGGAGCACACAACGCCTACTATGAAACGCCGAGAAGCATTCCCGCTATCCACAAAGTCGGGTGGCTGGCGCTTCGGGCACGTTGTCAGGTCGTTACGCAGCAGTGAATAACTGATGATACACGCTGCATGGGGCCAAGAAAGAATTAGTCTCGCCGCTCTGGTCCATTTAGCGTGAAGTGGCAGGTCTGGTTCTCCGAAACCGTCCACAACAGGGCTTCAGTTTGACACGACTTCAAAGTCCGGATTGCTCCCGATATTGCGTTCTGATGAAGACTCCTCTTGAATTACTTCCCGATGGGGCATCCTCGACTGCCAGTGTCAACTTTCTTGACCTTCATTGTTAATTGTAGCGTGTCGCTCCTTACACTCCAATAGCGAAAAACGAAAATGGTTCTCAAAGACAACATAGTTCCGTCGACAATCCTTGTCCTTCTCTTTTGCTCACTTGGCAGCCATGAGCAAGTCAAGGGACGACTCTGGATTAGGGCTCTGCAACTAACTTCAAATCTGTTACAATGTAACTGTAACTTAGTTAGTTACATGTAACTAACAAGTTACATGGAGCTCGGCAATGTAACAATGTAACACGATTGGACGGGTTCAGAGCTCGTAGTTGTCGCCGGACACTTCCGGATTGCTCTTCGCATTCTCGAAATCCTACCCAACTCTATGCCGGACGAGCATACTGGGTCAACGTTTACTTGGATGAATTCACCCCTTAAAAGGTCAACACACTCGTCAACATGATCCTTGTTCGCCAATGGCTCCACTTTGTATGCAAATCGCAAGTTCTCTTGCATACTTTCTAATTTACCCATAGAATCCCAACACAGATGTCACCCGTCCCACCGTAAATACCGCGACATGGAGAAGAAGTTAGTGAGTGCCTTCAAATAGCCGCTCAACCCGCTATGGTACACGTGACAATATCTTCGAGGACGATTCTGAGGATGAGGATGTTCACAACCAACGACCGGATGAAACTGGCGGCGAGCTCCCCCGCCTTCTCTAAATTAACGAATACATCAACATCAGGTCAAATGCAATTCTGGACCTCCTTTCCACCAAGCCCTTGTCTGTGCCCACCACAGAGCCCGTCGCACCAACAAAAGCCGCTAGTAGCAGCACAAATGCCCGCACTTTGCTCGATGCGTGGCGCTAGTCTACTGTCTATTGCACCCGAAGTTACACTGTTACATGCTTGTTACATTTGTTAGTTACTTAGTTACATGTTACGTTAGTTACATGGCCCCAAAAACGAAGTTGCAGAGCCCTACTCTGGATCCTTTGATCCTCGAATCTATGACCGCTCTAGTCACACACGATATATCTCGCGCGTAGAACTCATCCGAGTCGTTTTAACAACATAGTTCTGGGCTCGCCAGTGGTTGCTTTATCTACTCGCAAGCCGTACCATATTTTCCAGCGCATGGTTGAAACACTTGCGGGAAGGGTTTGGCACGCTGAAAACAGTGCGGCAAAGTATGCGATCTGCTCTCATTGGCCAAACCATGGTCTACACGGTCAACGCAAACGATTCAGTAGTCGAATTGTCACATAGAGAACGAACGGATATCATTGTGGGGACCGCGAGGTGTGTGCTGATTTGCATACAGAAGAAATATCTGAACAGGTGATCACGACAAAGACCTTCTGACAGCAGCATCGATATCAAAACACTTCCTCAAACGCTGTCATCATCCCTGGAATTAGCGGTCCGAATTGAAAATCACAGCGAGCCTGACAGCCTTTCTGACAACCCGACAGACTCGCACACACACTTGCTATATTACGGATCCAGTCGCTTGATTTCACTCGAAGATGCGGGTCTGTACAAGGCAGGTTGTGCTGACAGCAGTCGCTCCGATTCGTATGGACACTCAGCAGACGTTTAAAAACGGTCTCAATCGTCAGAAAATACATCCTCGCAAACCCTGAGTTCGCCAATAACAAATCCAAAACCGTCGAAGGGTGGGGATGGAACCATATGGGCTGGAGCTACCCAATTACCCACCGCGGTGCGTCAACATCACTCGCTATCTTATAAGCTCCAACTTTACATCAATCGACAGGCTGACCTTGACTCCGACCCGATCATTCGTGGCCGCCCGGTTATCCTTAGGAGCAAGGATGGACACGCATCCTGGGTGTCTGGAGCGACGCTCGTAGCGAATGGACCATATCCAGAAAGCTACCCCGGTGGTGCCATCCATCGGGATTACAATGGAAACCCCACCGGGGTCTTCTTGGACAACGCTCAGGAACTCATTCAAGATCCAGTCTGGTCATACGAGGATATGAGCAAGCGGTTCGTCGTGACGGCTCAAGACCTCGTGAAGAATGGTAACCTCCGCGCATGACGCATTGCTCGTACCACTGTTTGCGGATTTTTCGAGAGGCAGGTAGTTTTCCAGTGAGGAGTGAGTATCGTGTGCTAACTAAATTTATAGATTGGCAAGTGAAGGGAAGTTGCCGGTATGCACATATCCATTGGATCTCAACATGTTCCGTTGAATCATCCTGTTCAGATACGCGTCAGGGCCGCCCGATACTTCGATCCAGAGGATCATGTCTACTGGGGAAATAAGACCGAAATACTTTACAATCACGCTCACGATCGTTTGAGCATTCGCGGCGTCAAGTTCGTCGCAGACGGAGCAATGCGATCTGGGGGTTGTGCGGTGAGCCGTCCTCGCTACACCTCCCATTAGGCTAGTCAACTCACGAGTCTAAAGATGAAAGAGCCATATTCGGACAATACTCCCGAAGATCCGTATGATCGTGGATTCATGCGGGTCAGCGAAGAGATGATAAACTCAATGGTACCGCTGTTCTTGCGACGGCTGGCAACTCGTCATGCACGCAATTGGAGATCGCGCCAACAAGATTGTTGTCGACGCTATCGAGAGGGCTGAAGGAAGGAAATTACGACGCGATAGCTGCGCGACCGCGCATGGAGCACCTCCAGATCATGTCAAAAGACGATATCCCGAGGGTCGGTCAGCTTGGCAGTACGTACAGTCCAGATTCCAGGGATGCCGCGGCGAGGTTGATGTGAATCTAGTCATTGCCTCCATTCAGCCGTCTCACGTGTATGTCCAAGTCGAGGCTACTGGGTGACGTTGTATTAATGGCTTCTGCAGGATCTCTGACATGTGGTTCGCGGAACCTCGAATTGGATACGAGCGTGCCAAAGGTCTCTATGCTTTCCGTGATCTTTTGGACGGTGGCGCACGCCTCGCGCTGGGAACAGATTTGCCGGTGGATAGTCCGAGCCCATTCAAAACATTCTATGCAGCCATTACACGTTTGGGACTTGATGGCACCAGCCCTCACGGAGCGGGAGGTTTTTTCCCCGAGCAGCGGATTTCGCGTTCCGAAGTTCTTCGAGGTGCCATTCCATACAAACTTACAAAGATCGCCGCAGGATGCCGGTATCTAATTTCCTTTGCAGGGATGACAATTGAGCCAGCGTATGCCTCATTTACGGAGGACATCTTAGGTTCTCTGGAAGTTGGGAAGAGGGCCGACTTTGTCATCCTCGATCAGGACATTATGAGAGTTTCGGCTGCGCAGGTTCTCGAAACACAAATTTTAGCAACCGTCATAGACGGC
>JAGTJP010000236.1:0-27335 GCA_020744175.1 Auriculariales sp. MPI-PUGE-AT-0066 | reverse complement strand
TCGCCATCGGAGGCTGGCTGTAGTCCGTGCGATCGTCCTCGGGCGCCACGTAAAGGTTTCGTCGTTCTGCGCATACCGACGCCTGTTGAGGTCTGAGCAGGAAGGTGGTGCGTAAGTTTACCGAAGGTTGTCAGAACGCGATCAGATCACATACCTCTGACTCCAGCTGACCGGATGACCATGCCTCAGTCCACGAACTTCGTCTGCTTCCTCACCGCGCTGCACCTATACCACCACAAACGTCCGCATGAGAACACGCAAATACCGCCTGCATAGAAACTACGAACCTCGCAAACGGAGCTCAAGCCTACAAAGGCGCTAAGTGGGCCGAACAGCGCGTCGGTCGACCACGTCCAGTACACCGTAAACAAGATCAGCGGCGTCATGAGGGAAGCCAAGTAAAAGCTCTTCTTGAGCAGGAAGATGCCTGCCATGAAAACCTGAAGGCGCAAGGCAATTGGCTAGCCCACACAGGCTGGTGAAGGCTCGGCAAACCTGGAAGATGACGACTCCCACATCATGCGAACGAACGTGATCGGCCATGCCTCGCCTTGGCTCTCGTACGGCTTGTAGAAGACTGCAATTTTGGTAAAACAGAGACGATGGGATTGATGAGCATTAATCGGGCAGGGAGAGCTACAAGCGTACCGAACAACACCTTGTACTTGTAGACGACGTAGCTGATGCCGAAATACGCCGCGCGACGAATAAGATGAGAGGCTGAATACGCTGTACAAGATTGTGATGACAAAGATGAGAATCGCCTGGGGGTAGACGGCGCCGTAGTTGACCATTGGCGGAGCATTCAACTCCGCGAAGTCTGTCGAGGCACGCAACGTAAGTATCGTAGCAATTGATCACAACGTTCGCATTCATACCTCGGGGAGTGCGCGTGACGAACGCGCGGTAGAAGAATCGCGGGATGATCACACCCAGGTTGAGAAGTTGAAGAGGCATGATACCAAAGGCTAGAGGTTATAGCATGAGCACGACGTAATCGCGAGACGCGAGCATGAGGCGCACCCTGAAGGATCACGTAACTCAGGAAGAAACGACGTGTGTTGCCCTTCTGCAATGCCGTGGCAAGCTTCTCGGGAACCTGAGGACGTGGATTGGGAGGAGCTCAGGAAAGAAGGTAACCCGGAGGTGACAGGTGGAACGGACCTTTGCAGGAGAGTCCGCAAGGTCACGGAAGAGCTGCCAGTACGTGCTAGCGACGAGGAATTCGAAGACGACGTTGATAAGAAGAAACAGGAAGTACTTCTTGAGCAGCGAGTACTCGATCCAGCTGCGGGCTCGGAAACCTTGGAGATACGACAAGCCTGCAGAATGTATGAGCTCAGATATCCAGTTCAAGCTGCGTCGCGTACCTTCAAATATGATGGGTAAAAGACCGTTGAGCGCGATAAGTGCCACAGAAGGCAGAGAGTTCTGGACGAGGGCCTGAATGACAGGGCTGCGGTCGATGATGTTTCCAAGCCAAGGCATAACCTTCTGGATCTGCTCGTAGCTAAGCAAGGACGATAGCGCCGAGATCGGAATCGCCCAGAACAGCAACAGGCCACCAATGAACAGCGTAACCGCAATGTCGCGTGTCCGCTGGGCCGCTAGGGCTGAGAGTCATGTTGGCCCAGACGATGTCCGCGGTTCCGGAGCGAGCGTAGCAGTCGACTGGGATGGCACGCTGGCGGCGGCAATCTGCGCGACGGCCTGCGCGGCACTCATCGTCTCAAATGTGACGAACGCGCAGTGCGCTGCGCGGAACTTGCCCGAGCGCCGTTTCTTGCGGAAGGCCTCGTCTAGCGTCTTGAACTCCGTCTCAAGGTATTCGAGCGCGTCGACCTTCTTCGGGCTCCACCACTTTGGCCGCAGGGTCGGACGCTCGCGGTGCGGGACGACGAGCCGGGGCGGTGGGGCAAGACGGGAGTCATTGCTGGGCGGGATATCGATGAGCGGCCCTGTACGTGAGGGATCGTAGGCTTCGACCGCGCAGGGGTTGCCAACGTATTGGGTCCACGAATGTTCGAGCTTGAGCAGCGCGGCCGTGCGCTTGTCGAGGAGCGGCATCAGCGCGCCGACCTCACGGCAGACACTCACGCTCTCGACCGCAAAGCCCATGTTCTCGTAGTAGGTCGCTAGCGCGCGCTCGCCGCGGGGTGCGGCGGGAGGAAGCTGACGAGTACAGTGCGGCGGCAATGCTGTGGACGAGCTCCAGCGAGAACAGCTGGCGGGCACGGACGAAACGGCGGTAATTGACGAGTAGGAATCGCATGGTGATCAGCTGAATGCCCATGTGAAAGATGAACTGGACGACCGAGGAGAGCGTTTGGCCTCTGTGATGAGGTCGTACCAATCTGGCGGTGTGGTGATGGCCTTGCCGCCGTCTAAGCCGTTGGGAATCCAGTCGTCACATCCACGAGCGACTTGCCGACGTAGTAGTTTATCGGCATGAGAATTAGTCCAGCTAGGAGGGCGCATGAGAGGAACAGATAGAAGGAAGTCTGAGGAAGTTGAGAAGCTAGAGTACGGCGTCAGCAGGCAGAATCTATCGGTAGTGGCTACTGACGACAGCTGCATCTAGTCCGACGATCTGGAGTACAGAGAGTTCTGATATGCGTATGGTCGGGATGATCCACGCGCTGGACGAATTCCCGAGATGGGCCTCATGAGGCGAGAAGTCGCATAAGCAAAGCATCAGTGGGCGTGTGACGAGCGGAAAGACGAACAACAAGCCCCGTCAGAGTGCGGCAATACGAATGAATGACTGCGTGCAGCAGCAGAGTGTTCAGGGTAAGGTCAACAATCACTACGATCAAGCAGAGCTAGTCGTAGCCATCTCAGATAACCAGAGCGCCGCCTTAACTATGCCGACAAGCTGGATTTTTTGACAAGCGATCATTGGAATAGCACGGGGATTGGATTCGACCCAGGTGCGCAGCACAATTGCCAGTTGACAAAGACTCACCCTTGAGCTTGGTTCGTGGACTGAAGAGCAGAGGCCAGCGCCGTCTGCAGAACGAGAACACGACGAAAGAAAAGAGGCCAATGCCGCACGACAGCGAGAGCTGCATTGTGAGCCATGGTCCCTCAAACGTGCCTGTGTGCCTGCCTGTTGGTGAACAACCAAGATATTTGAAGAGTGCGTACGAAATACAGGCGAGCCAGGCGGCAAGTCGGGTTTGTCTTGGTCGTCAAACATCGTCACCGTCGTTAGCGTCGTGAAGAGCGACCGTCCAAGTCGTGAACGCGTCCGGTTGTTCCCGAATCAGCCTTTCGGGTCATCAGCGCGCAAGGTCTTCATCTCATACTGCGTGCCACGGCCGCGCACCCTCCTCGTGTTAGCTATCTCACGCTGCGCCTGTTTGTGAATGGTGCGTCGTGGCTGCCTGGTCGAGTCATTCTTCTGACCATATCTCACGCATACCTTATCCATCCCAGTATCGCGATATTCACAAGCTCCGTCTACCTGCACGCGCATTTCCATCTTATCGTTTAGCAGCTTGTGGCCCTTGGCTTCACAACGTTGGTCCGCAATTCCCATAGGGTCATGTTTGCGCGTCAAGGCAGCAGCAATATGTACGAAAGTTTAGCCGAATAATGTGTGTATAATCCTCCGCTGCGCAAACGACAAAGATGTCTTCCGTACAAGCAACCCGAACGAAATATGTGCACGTATATGGACACGAAACCGCCCCACTAGGGCAGCGCAGTGACGCCCTTGGCTGCCAGCGCAGTGAGGACCGTTATCTCCTTCTTGACCTCGGCCTCGGAGTCGATCTTCTTGACCTGCGTGTTCTCGAGCTGTCGCCACGGCCACGCTTCTCCTTGAGTTCGTCGATCGCCTTGAGCTTCTTGTTGAGGTTGCGGATCTTCTTCTGCACCGGGTCGAGCTCTGCGTTGCCCAGATCAGCCTCGGGCTCGGGCTCGGGCTCGACTGGCGCAGGCGGAGGGGTACCAGGGGTACTCCCGCACGGTCCTTCTTCCCGCTGACACCTTCCTTGTCCCTCTTCTCGCGCGGAGCCCCATCTTTCTTCTTCTTGCCGAGACCGGCGCCAGGATGGCCGTCACCGTTTGCGCGCTGCTCCTGCGGTGGGCCACCAGGTTGATAGCGTGGCCCTCCGTTCTGCCTAGGACCTGTACCTGGAGCGCCGCGTTCTCCACGTTCACCACGTTCACCGCGGTCTCCACGTTCTCCACGTTCACCGCGTTCTCCACGTTCTCCACGTTCGCCGCGGTCGCCACGGTCGCCACGGTCACGGTCACCACGCTCTCCGCGATCAGCGCGCTCGCCATTCTGCCTGGGACCAGGAGCGCTGCGCTCGCCACGTTCTCCGCGTTCTGGACGCTCTCCACGGTCGCCACTTTGCCTGGGGCCTGCACCCGGACCACTGCGCTCTCCACGCTCCAAGCGCTCGCCATTCTGCCGAGGACCTGCGCCAGGAACGATGCGCTCACCGTTCGGCCTGGGACCGGCACCTGGCACGACACGCTCGTGCCCAGGACTGCCATGTCCATATCGTGGCGGCGTAGCAGCACCATTCGGTGGCGACGGCGCGGCGAAACCCATGCCGCCCATGCCGCCCTCGTCCTCGCGCTTGTACAGCAACGGCGTCGCGGTGCCGCGCGCACCCGGCGGGCGGTACGCGCCAGCAGGTTTCGGCAACTGCGACGTCGCGGTGCCTGGTGCAGCCGCCTTGACAGCTGGGCTTGGTGCCGGCGGTTGAGGCACCTGCGCGCCGAACGGCGGTGCGACACCATCAATCTTGAGCGGCTTCCACACGGCCTGATACAGCTCGTCCACGGACTGCGCATGCAGCAGCGCACCGGCACAGTGCCAGATCTTGATGCCGTTGTCGACGCGCAGACGCGGGCTCAGCGTCGCGGTGAGGATGTATCGCCCGTCGGGGCTCCACTCGAAGTGCGACGTGTTGGGCGCGTCGATGGTGCACACCTTGTGCAGCGTCTGTCGGTCGTGCACGTCGATCTTGCCCGCGAGGTTGCCGAACCCGGCGAGGGCGAGCAGCCGGCCCTGCGGGTTGAACTGGATAAAGTTCTGCGGGGCCAGGCCAAAGTCGTGCACGGGCCGCAGCCGCTGGTCGAACAGCACCGTCTTGGCAGGCATGTAGCCGTAGGTGACACCGAACTCTTTGCTATTGGGGCTCCAGTTGAAGTCGTGGATCGGCCCGTCCTTGTCGAGCGTGACGCGGGCGTCGAAGTTGCCGGCGGCGCTGAGCAAATAAAGCCCGGTCTCGCCGTAGTAGTTTTTGTTGGTCTTGTCGACCTCGGCTTGGGTGAGGATGAGGACCTGGGTGCCGAGCGCGTTCCACTTGATGGTGGCCTTGTCGGCCTTGAAGAAAGACTTTTGGACGGTCGGGTTGCCGTCCAGAGATGTCAGGCTGTAGACTTTGACCGATGCGGGCTGGCCGCTCTTCTCGGCGACAAAGACGGCGACGCTCGGGTTCTTTCCTGGACCGACGCTGATGCTGCTGCAGTTCTCGACGCGGGCTTTGGTGATAATCTGCCAGTCGTTGGCCGGGCTGAAAGCCTGGACATCTGCACCGACGAAACGCAGACCGTAGAGCTCGTCGGCAGTGTATTGTATGTCCCAGGTCTCGGTGCCGCGAGATGAAAAGGCGGTGACCTGCTCGCCGGTGGCCGTCTTCCACACGCGCAGGTTCTTGTGCTGTGCGCCGTCTTCAAGTTTTACTACAGGAGGATCAGAATTGTATGAATCGAGATTTGACGGAGCATACCCGGGCGTTCCCACGTCGAGATGTAGGTGGCGAGGGGCGAAAAGTTAAACTCGACAATGTTGGAAGCGACGATCTCAGATACGACGGCGAAGGACTCGGAGTTGAGCACGCGAATTCTAGACACCGAGGGGGGGTAGGTCAGGCGACGAATCAGGAGAGAGAGAAAAAAACAACTGACCGATCGGGGAGAGCATAGGCAAAGAGACGGCCGTCCTGACTGTACTGGCAAAGACGGACATGGACGTCTGGCTTCTGGAAGGCGTCGACGACATCGTAAACTGGTGCCGAGAGCGCAATACCAAAGTCCTTTTGAGCGCGGTCTGTGTGTGAGAGGTCAGAATTGAAATTGGGGGGGGGGGCAGTGGGAGAGAAAGACTGACAGGCGTACTGGTGAACGATCGGAGTGGCCATTCTGAGCTTTGGAGCTGGTGGGGGATACGAAGCAAGTGAATGCCTCGTTGATGAGGTGCGTCCAGGCGGCCCAGTGAAGGAAGGGGGAGGAGAGAGGAGAAGAAGAGGCGGCGGTGCGCACGCCTCGGTGGAGGTGGCCGGTCAAGCGTGAAGAGTGCGGCAGCGGTCAGTTCCGACCCCTTGTCCCTTACGCGCTCGATCTCAGCCACTCTGCTCGTCCTCGCCATCGCCGTTCACACGCTCAAAGCGACATCGCCATGAACGGCTTCGGTGCTCGCACGGCCCCAAAAAAGGGTGCGCACAAATCACAACTATATTCAAGTGTTCAAACGTGCTAACCCGCCAGATCTTGTCTCTCCTGACACTGCTCTATCGCTTCTGCAACCCTCCATCTATGCGCGTTTGCTCGTGATCTCGCGTGTTTCTGCGATTTGTCATTTGCCTTGTTGGATCGTATCGCACGACGTTAGGCGAGAACTTTGAGCTGCGGGCCGACCTGAATAGCGAGTACCGCGACAAGCGCAAGGATGCCATCAAGCGCGTCATCGCCAATATGACCGTCGGCAAGGACGTCTCTGGACTCTTCCCAGACGTTCTCAAGAACATGCAAACAGAGGACCTCGAGCAGAAGAAGCTCGTTTATCTCTATCTCATGAACTACGCAAAAACCCAGCCAGAACTCGTCATTCTCGCAGTCAACACCTTTGTTCGCGACTCGGACGACCCAAATCCTCTCGTCCGCGCACTCGCCATTCGCACAATGGGCTGTCTGCGCGCCGACAAGATCATCGACTATCTCTGCGACCCCCTTCAAAAGTGTCTGCGAGACGACAACCCCTACGTACGCAAGACAGCCGCACTTTGCGTCGCCAAACTTTACGACCTCAAGCCCGAGCTCGTCCTCGACAACGGCTTCCTCGAGCGGCTACAGGAGATGGTCGCCGACTCCAACCCCATGGTCGTCGCAAATGCCGTCACCGCCCTGACCGACATCCACATACAAGCCAGCGAAGCCGCCAAGACCGATGGCGAGTCGAACAGCCAGGCCGAATTCATCATCAGCGCCAGCGTGCTGCAGAAACTGCTAATCGCCCTCAACGAGTGCACCGAGTGGGGCCGTGTCGCCGTCCTGACCGCGCTCGCGCGGTACGAGGCCACAGACGAGAAGGAGAGCGAGCACATCTGCGAGCGCGTCGTGCCCCAGTTTCAGCATGCCAACGGCTCCGTCGTCCTCGCCGCCGTCAAGGTCATCATGATCCACATGCGCCATGTGCGGCGCGAAGAACTCATCAAGCAGCTTGTGCGCAAGATGGCCCCGCCGCTCGTCACCCTGCTCTCCTCGCCGCCCGAGTTCCAGTGGGTTGCCCTGCGCAACATCAACGTCCTCCTCCAGAAGCGCCCCGACATCCTCCAGAGCGAGATGCGCGTCTTCTTCTGCAAGTACAACGACCCACCGTACGTCAAGATGGAGAAGCTCGACATTATGGTCCGCCTCGCCGGCGAGAACAACGTCGACGCGCTGCTCAGCGAACTCAAGGAGTACGCGTCCGAGGTCGACGTCGACTTTGTGCGCAAGAGCGTCCGTGCCCTCGGTCAGTGCGCGATTCGCATCGATGCCGCCGCCGAGCGCTGCGTCCATGTCCTGCTCGAACTCATCGGCACCCGCGTCATCTACGTCGTTCAAGAGGCTATCGTCGTCATGAAGGACATCTTCCGCAAGTACCCCTCGCGCTACGAAGGCATCATCCCCACCCTCTTTGCCAGCCTGGACGACCTTGACGAGCCGGAGGCCAAGGCCTCGCTCATCTGGATCATCGGCGAGTACGCTGCCAAGGTTGACAACGCCGGCGAGCTGCTGTCGATCTTCGTCAAGACTTTTGCGGAGGAGGACATCCCGGTGCGTCCATCCCGCAAACTCGATGTCCAGCAGCTCACAAATCATAGGTACAATTGCAAACTTTGACGGCAGTCGTCAAGCTGTATCTGCAGAAACCAGATTCGGCACAGACCCTTGTGCAGACCGTACTCAGTGCCGCGACGAAGGATGTCGATTCACCAGACGTGCGCGACCGCGCCTACATCTACTGGCGACTGTTGTCGTCTGATCCTGGCGCGGCGAAGGTACATATTGCATCAACATCCAAACTCCCAATGCTGAATGCTGGTACAGGCAGTGGTTTTGGCTCATCGGCCGCCAATCACGCTGCCGCAGACGACGGTGTCTGAAGCGGTGCTCGAAGAACTGCTGGGCGACATCGGGTCGTTAGCGAGCGTATACCACAAGCCCGCGGAAACATTCCTCGGGACAGGGCGCATCGGCACCGATACTTTACAGCGCAAGGCGGCCGAGTACGAGTTCACTCCCTCGCGCTCTCCGACACCTGCTCACGTACTCTCTTTTTGGCACAGGGTCCAGGACGTATCGACGCAAAAGGCGCTGCAGACCGTCGTCGAGGGCCAGCGCTCCGAGAACCTGCTCGACTTCGAGACAGACGACGCAGTCGGCGCCGACAGCGGCATCGGCATCGGCGCGACCGATACGCTCGCGCCCGTGCAGAACATTCTCACGTCGAGCAACCCACTCGACGATCTCGTTTCCATCTTTGGCGGTGCAAATCTCAATGCTGCGCAGGCGCCCGGTGCGCCTGGTGGTGGTGGGCTGGCGGGGTTGGACTTTGGTATGGGCGGGATGAGCGCGGTGCCAAGTCACAGCACGACTCCGTCGGTGATGAGTCCTGTGATGAGTCCGGCGCAGAGTGCACCCGCGGCGCCGCCGGCACAGACGGCTTCAGATGATCTGTTAGGACTGTTCTGAGGTGTAGATGTATCTGTTTTCGCAATGACAGAAGGCTTGCTTTTGGCTTCAGCAGCTACACACAGCGGGCAGATGGGTGATGACTTTTGTCTATCAGGGTATGCCGTTAATGTGCCATTACCAAAACAATAATTGTTACATTGTCTGCTAAGCCCAAGATAAGATTGTGTTGAGGAACCTGTTAGATCAAACCCATCCAAGCCAGCCAACACGCGCTATTTCTACTTGAGCTTCTCGGAAGCCCTCCAGATGGCAGGAGCAACTGGAGTATGTGGATCAAAGTCTTCCTTCATGTTGACTTCTATACTCCAGGTTGCTTTGCACATACATGTGCACCTGGGATTGCACGTACAGGCTTCAGCTCCCTTCACAACTGATGCAGGCCAAAGACATTCCCATCATACTCTGCTACTATGAACAATTTTGTAGAAACCTTGTATGACTTTGCCAGCAATGTGTTTGTCAAGATGGCTCCTGACATTGCTACGGCTTTGCAAGTAGTTATACCTCTTCTGAAAGAGCTTGAGCATTGGCAGATTTGGACATTTGGCAATCAAAAAAATACCCTACAGCTACCATCCTAGCACTCTATTGCTCATGTGCCAAGTGACTGAGGTCAGGTTCTTAGACCATGTGCTCTCTACAAGTTTGTACAGCTACATCAGGAAACTGTGTCGTTGCTGATGGGCGGTGATGAGTGGCCAGAGTGGCAGAAGCATGAAAGTGCTGCACGCAAGGTACTTTTTCCACAGAGTGGACACATGCAGCTTTCGGTTGCTTGGCACCGCTCTCAACCTCCAAACGGCCACTTTACCTGCTCTGAAACACAGAGTCAGCTGCTTTCCCCCCTCTTGGAATGAATGTTCACACTCTCTGTGCTTGCTATCTGACCAGTTGCTTTGTTCGTTTGCAATGCCCCATTAGCTCAGGGGCAGTTCAAGCTCTACAAGCAGAGGTGCTACCACCCACCATTGGAGTGTACTGCAGTTCACATATACCCCACAAATGCAATAGAAAGTAGCCTCTGTTCAGCATCTATGATGTGTATAGGCAAATGGCTAGTATATCTAATTGTCGATGTCCAGCTGTTCATCCTCGATGCCCTCAAGGTCAACATCACCATAGTCTTCCATCTCCTCATCATTGGTGGGTTCATCCCCACTTGCGGCAGCATCATATTGTATGGACGCTAGCGCAGGCACGATGCGCATGAGCACCAAACGCGGCACCACTATGCGCATCAGCCGGCTTACCAAAACGCGCAAGACTGCAAGTTGAATAGGGAGAAACGGTCGGCGCGTTGTTGCACTACAACACCGGCAACTTCGCCGCACGCAGGTGTTTGCCACACTTCAGCGAATCCCGGAGCTCCTCGACCCCCCGCTCACTACAGCCCGTTAAAGGCACAGGGAACTCGCAACAACCACGCGCAGTCCTACGCCGAGATCATGGCTGGGGTTGCACATGCAGCAGAGGCTGTTCCACTCCGGCGGTTCCAACCGGTGCAAGAATTACCCCCGGCATCAGTAGGGAGGCACCAACCCCCCTCTTGCACCGGGCTCACCGGGCTCCCGAACCAAGATAATGTCCCATCATAATTCTCTATCTTTTCTTTTGCTTGCTACGCATTTGGCTCGCTTGAGGCCCTCTCAATCCACATGGGGCTCACTGATACCCACACAGTCGCATTTCGCATGCTGACAACGTGTTGCCATCGCACAGCCTGCCATATTTTGTATATAAGATCCAATTCTCTGTATCTACGACCGGTAGTAATCGACTCTTTGCTTTTACTCACTTTCTCGAGCCCGAATCCGAATCAGCACCCGAAACCAATCTGATCCCGCCACACCAGTCCCGATACGTCTCTAGCACCCGCACCCGACCAGTACCCGACAGTAGCTTCATACAGCTACTCGCTATCGTCTCCCCTACCCGTACGAGTTGCCAGGCGGCCACCCAGCGCGCTTTTCGTCTTTCGATTACCACATTAGTCAGCACTCCGCTCCAGCACCCGGCGGGCTGTTCAATCGCTGGGCCACTCGCTAAACCCCTGCACTATCGATTGTGTACTCCTACACGCTAAATACACATTTACGTGCCCCAGGGTATGCAGCACAACAATATGCTTCAGTTGTTCTGCTAGGAACGAGAATGATGGCATGCACAGACAGTCTGTGTATATCTTGCAAGTCCATGCCATGAACAGTCGGCAGTTCTTGAGCTTCATCTTCTCGAGGGCAGAGACATGCTTCTTGCATGCTGAGAGCCAGGCATCCACCGTTAATGGATTCTTCTTGGAAATATATGTCAGGGCGACTCTAGCAGTGCGGCGATGAGAGCAGATCTGGATGGATGGGCTGATGATGAAGAGGTGGCTGCTGCTAGCAGGGGCCGACACAACCACCAAGAGTCTTACTGAGTGCTGGATTCTGGGGACACACTAGAAGCGGGAATCCTAAGTTTATTATGTGCAGAAAAGGGGAAGGGACATGGGCAAACCTAGAAGTGGGAATCCTAAGAGAACAAGCCTAGGGAGCTGAGTCTCAAAGGACACAGTAACTACAGGCTTGCACGATCATCAAACACAACCAAATGGCAATGGGGCTGTGCATATACAGGCATGGGAAATAGGTGCAGGTCCGGAAGCAATTAGGTTCTGTAACGTCGTCCAGGACCATAAAGCGGAACCAAATGGGAGCAAACTACCAAATCAGGAATAGAAGCCGAGAAAGGAATGAGAAAAGGGACGAGAATATTGTGGGACCCTGACAATATAGATGCCCATCATCCAGTCGTGCAGAGCACATTGAACCTGAGAGTTGCAGTCAGCTTCGTCATAACACTTGCGCTAGGTACAACTCACCGCAGTGGAAAGCCCGAAAGGGAAGATAATCACTGAAGATGTGCAAGGTGGCGAGCGCTAACAAGAAGACGTGCATGGAGTTATGGCATAGGCACACTAGGTGCTTAGCGGAAGGGTGGAGGGATTAGCGCGCTAAGTGCGTGGGACGAGGGGCGCTAATAAGTGCGCAAAAACAAAAGGGGTTATAGTCCAAAAGCGGATTCGGCCAGAGATGGGTCATGGATGTGGGGTGTGACTCAGCGGACCAGAGGGGCCAGGAACAGGATTAATCAATGGGAGCAAATGGTGACCTAATGCGACAGAGCGACAGGGAGATCACGAAAGGGTGTGCAATGGCACGTGACACGGAGATAGCTGGATCAGGAACTACCGAGAAGGGAAACTAAGGGAAAAGAGCGCGAAATATTGTGGGACCCTGACAGCAATGGTTGGAATTGGCATTCACAGCCAGCATAATTAAAAGTACAACCTGTAACTGTTGCCCACATTAGTTCATAGATGAGGATAATAACTAGTATATTTCTGGGAACTAATCTGAGGCAAGAAACAACCAATAAATGGCCAATCCCTGCCTGTATAGGTTGTGAGTGGCAATTCACTGCCGGCTTAGGCAGTGATCAGCAGAATATTGGCTGTTTTTTGCCTCAGATTAGTTCCCAGAAATATACTAGTTATTATCCTCATCTATGAGCTAATGTGGGCAACAGTTACAGGTTGTACTTTTAATTATGCTGGCTGTGATTGGGTTGAATTTACTGCGAGTGAGTTCTGTGACGGCCATGAGCTCATGTTGGAGGAAGAGCTGCTCCTGCATGATCATGCAGAACACTGGATGACGATATGGTCCATTGTGCTAAGAAGCTATATGTCAGCTACAATAAGGATGATATGGATCAATGCACATCTGTGACCTGGAGTATGTGTGAGCCAATCGGAGTGGCAGCAAACTTTGCAAATGTAAAGTTGAGTGAGTGAGCAGTGCAGCTGTGAGGAGCTTGGTGCTATGGGGAGATCCTTGGGCCAATCCAAGCTTATATGCACTTGGGACATGAATTTGTGCAGACTTTATGTACTCATGTCGGACTGTAGCTTCGTTATGCAAGGTCTAGAGAGATGATCAGGTTTGGCAAGCCGGAGGACAGGTAACGCACCATTTTGGTCATGTTATTGTGGTACAACATCAGGAAAATGTATCATCGCTCATGCGGCTAATGAGTGGTGATGAGCGGTGATAGCGGTCAAAGCATAACCCTCACGACCAAAGGGCCCTGATATCTCGGTCCGAAATACCGTAGGTGGAGCGGGTGTATTCCACCGCTGCGGTGGAATATACCCGCTCTGCGGTGGAATACACCGGCTCCGCCTACGATATTTCGGCCCCGAGATATCAGGGCCCTTTGGTCGTGCCTGGAGGTACCTTGCTTTGCCGCTCTTCTCACTTTTTGACTGCTTTGACCGCTTATGACTGCTCACAAGTGCTCTACAGCAAGGTACCCCAATTTGCTGTGTTTTCCTGATGAAAATGTCTCTGTTAAGGTGAAGAAGTTGGCGATCAGCACCAAGGGCATGAGCGGCATCATGGACGGACTGGGATGCAGCAGTCAGGCATGATTGTGGCGTGAAAAATCCAACACATGAGACAACATCAGCACGATGCATGCGTGATGAGCACTGTAAGATGGCTTGTGAGAGTGGTGAGTGCTGGCCTTGGAGTGGCTTGCTCGCATCGCAAAGGTTGATGGGCTCAACGTAGGGTGTGAACTCGACAACCTCCACACAATTGTTTGCACAACATGATGATGTGTCAAGGATAACTGTCAGGGTCCCACAATACTTCCCTCTATTTTCCGCCTAGTTTGCCTTCTTGGCAGTTCCCAACCCGTGTCACGTGCCATAGCCTCCCATCTCGTGACCTTCCTGTCACTCTGTCACCATCTGTTCCCAATGATTAATCCCATTTCCAGCCCCTCCGGTCCGCTGAGTCGCACCCCACATCCATGACCCATCTCTGGCCTAATCCCCATTTGGACTCTAACCCCTTTCGTCTTTGCGCACTTATTAGCACCCATCGTCTCACGCATACAGCACACTAATTCCTCCACCCTTCCGCTAAGCACCTAGCATGCCTATGCCTTCACTTAGCGCACATCTTCTTGTTAGCGCTCACTAACGTGCACATCTTCAGTGATTCCCTTCCTTTTCGAGCTTTCCCCTGTTTGAGATCCTCCCCGGGATTCTCCCCTGGCGGGGCAGCCTGGGGGGTCAATATTCCAGTTAAGGGTCCGGAATTTTTGATAGTAAATTGCAAAAGTTTTGACTAATGAGTGTAGAGTATTTCCTATAATCTGAACTATATTCAAGTGTACTATATGCAGGACAAATACAACATCAATACATTCTTCTCTTTGGACAGGGAAGTGAATCTGCCACTGATAATGCAGGTGGTGGATAGATTCTTGTAACAGGGATTAGTAATTCAATTTACTCCAATTTCTTATCTGATATATCTCAGATCTGAACATAGGTCTCACACATACCCATGGTGTTCTGTAATAACTGGTAAATGCAATAAAAGGCTGCCAGGGCTGAGAGTTGGTTCTCATTGCTCCAGGACTTGTCTCAGGCTTGATCTGACAGTGATGTTGTATTTTTATTGCATTTAGTAAACTTCAACACATTTCAGAGTATAGGAAATATTCTACACTCATTGGTTAAAAACTTTGCAATTTACTATCAAAAAGTCCAGACCCTTAACCGGAATATTTACCCTCCCTGCTATCTGGTCCTTTGTTGGAGCTGTTCACAGCAATACCCTTCTTCCATGAGCATCAGTGAGGGATGTGTCACACCCATTGAATGGGATGATGGTTATGTGTCTAAGCATGTCAATCATCTCTTCCTGGCCATATGCCTCATGTAGAGTGTTTAGAAGCCACTTGGTGGCGGGCTGCCTTGCCCTGGCTTTGATCGGTTGAGCCACTCAAGAATGAGAGCATCCTCCCTGTTTACAGAACAAACATGACAGTCGGATGACGTTGGAGTGCTTTGTAACTGAGAGTGGGTTGACTTAAGTTGTGGCTCACTGATCAGCTCTGTTGGGTTGGTAGGGATGATAACAGTGGGGTCGAGGGCGGAAGCTGGTGCCACAACCTCCTGAGATCGACCTTGGGCATGGCGGTTTGCATGTCTCATTTGGTGGCACAGTGCATGTGTGCCCTTGTTCTTGACTTGAGGGGTGGATGATTCAGTGTTGCTAGGCGCAGTGCAGGGAGCATGTTGATCAAGATGAGAACTGTACTCCAATGGCTCCAAACAAAACGGCGCAAGTGTGTAGTTGAATTTGCAAGAACCATTTACTGGGGTGGCAGAATAGAGGTAATGTATGACAGGTGCATGCACGGGCTGTGAGCCAGATGAAGTGGAGCATCTCTTTGCAGGCAACCCTGCAGTTAATGAGAGAGCTCTTTTCCCCCCCAACAGTAGGCGCAGAGCTTGCTTCAGAAGGTGTTCTGCTGAATTGGTTGGCCAAGTATGATTTCAGGTGGTTGTAAATGTGGGCTGGAACTTTCAGGTCTGGGTCTGGGTTCAATGCAGCGGTGTCAACATCAAGCCCCCACTGTGCTATGAGTCTGGCCACATCGAGGTCCTGGAATTGTGCAATCTCTTGATCTCCTGCTTTGATAACACTGGGAGAGCTAGAATAGGCTCAATTGCGTCAGTTTCTTGATTGTCAAACAAGATCGTAGCGCACTATAAAGAGGCAAGTTGTTGTGCAGAGTCCAGAGTGGTCTGAAGCTCACAGTCACTCGCATCCACATCACCAACACTCATAGTGTACGGATAGGGCAGCTTCGATGGATTCAACAAAATAACGCCTGCAGTGTAGGTTTGTCGTAGAGCAGAGCTTGCATGAAATCCTGGCCTAGCAAATAAGCAAAGAGGCAAAAAGGACACCTCTCTTAGTGCCCAAACAGCTGTGATGCGTGGCTTACCATCTTTGTTCCTCCTTTACTGGGCACCTCCACAACCCACCACCACATGCTGGACAACACTATGCAGCCACCGTTGCAAATTGGGTGGGCTTGTGACCGTCCCCACATATTCCAACTTGATTGGCAGAGCAATTTGGGCATACAAAGGTACTCGTCTGGAATTGTCTATCACAAAGAAGGAATCCCTGCTACCAATCACCTCTTTCTGTGTCACATTGTACCTCGGAACAATCAATTATCCAACCATGCTTCTGAGTTTCGAACCTTGACGAAATCCAACTTTGAGTATTTGGGCGGATCTTTGGTACAGGCCGAGTCACCCAAAGTTCTCTTTGTAGCTCTCACGCATGCTCTTATCGGTAACTATCCATTTATCTATTGTACGTGCGTGGATCTTACAGCTTCACCTTGTTTATTGCGTAGGTTACCACAATGTGCTTGCAGCTGGCTTCCAACATCAAGACATTAGCATCGGCAATGTGCTGCTGCACCCAACGTCGTTGACCATTGCAAAATCAGCTTTGGATGTGATATACAATACCCAGGGTCATTGCTTCATCTCATCCCTTACCTAGGGTACACACCAATTCATGTCCAGGTAGCTGAGAACAGTGGATACTCCGTACTTTCAGTCTCCAATGGACAATATGGAGTCGGCTTGGTATGTAGCGAACTGGGCCGCAGTCTTCAATAGCAATGGCGACGAGTTCAAAACACTCAGCGCAGCCAGAAAGGATCTCATAGGCAGAACCATTCAAGCTTGGGATTCAGTGGGCATTACCATCAAGGAACAGTCGGAACCGGCTGACGTAGGTTGATTTGTCAACCAGTGTGCTCCTGCCCTGAACATGTGGAAAACCAAGCTGCAAGATCTTTGTGCTGAGTGGAGGAAATTCCACAATCAGAACGTACAGCATGAGTGCAAGCCTCAAGTTTGGATCAGCGAATCGCAGATTGAGGCATCTGCGAACTCCTAATAATCATTACAGCCGTTTTCAGTGCTAATGGCACCAGCTGGCAGCCGGAACCGCCTCAACCCCGAGAATTGTACCGCCTATATCGTTGTCAAAACTTCACCAATTTGAACAAAAACAATCACGTTAGAATACCCCATCTTGGGGCAAATGAACTGTGTAGTTTAATACAATATAAGACGAAAATATTTATCTCGAGTGTAGAGACTGAACAGAAAGCAACACACTTGAAATTAAAGTCCTAAAAACTGCATATATGTATTATTCAGTGTTTAGAAGTACTCAACTGCTTGCAAAGAAGTGATAGCAATGTGTGGACTGTAAAATATGTGGATATGTAATGGGTTATCCATCGTGTATAAACATCACTGAGTAGTGTTGAACATAGAATTCCTTCGCTTCGCCCTATAGCTACTATTGCTTCCGAGCGCCTAAATCCACCGCTGCAGCAGTGGTTTAAGCGCCCATTTGCTTCCGCTTTGCTTCCGCTTTGCTTCCGCTTAGTACCATAGCTGCATCGGGATGTCCCCTGGTTGCCTTTCTCCCGCTGCAGGTCTGTAACACTATCACTCTAGTTAGAATCACAACTTATTGGTTGCCTTTCTCCCGCTGCAGAGTTTCACAGCGTTCAACAGGTTATGAGCCCCGCACACTAGGTGTCTATTTTCATACACCACCTCGAGTACCAACACTCTGCACAGCGATCCACCACTCCGATCAACACACACGCTTACCAGAAAACAGGAGAGCATATCGCTCACCTATCTGAACAGCAAGTGTTATGATCAGAGTTTCTGATTTTCTTGATTACCCATGTCTCTGAGCAGTGAGCAGACTAGTCCCAAGCGGCTAGACCCACATCGTTCCTGTATCCATTGCCCCTCACTCCTGCATACGAGCACTAGCTACAAGTATTGCTAGTGCCAGGTGTACCTGACGGGAAGTCGGCATCTGATACTCTGAAACTGCTTTCGAGCAGCGCGAGCCTCTCAGACAGCAGCCCGTGTGATTCATAAGGGCCTGTGTAGCGAGAATCCCTTGCCTCATTCCTTCAAGCCCTTCTGACGGCTCACGCTGAGGAAGTAAAACAATCCCTTCTGCTGCTGGACGAGTTGCCACAGAGAAGTAAACAGACCCTCGCCTGCCCTGCACTACACACACGCATCAAGGAACATCCAACAAGGCATTTTTATCACACACCATGTCCGGAAACGACACCATCGCTAAGGTTGAAAAGCTTACTGCTATCAACTACACGACATGGTCGCTCGACATGAAGGCATACCTACTCTCAAAAGGCTGGTGGCGTACCGCCAATGGCACTGTCACCAAACCCAAACCCAAGGACCCTGCAGCGCCAACAGATGCTGAGATCACCGCCATAGCCGACTGGGAACAGCTCAACAAACGGATTGCAGGATCCATCTTCTTCACCCTTGGACCTGAAGAGTGCACAGCTGTGCAAAGCGACATGGAAGACGGCGCAAAACTCTGGGCAGCTATCACAGCCCGTCATATCACCAAACAAGCTAGCTCATGCTTCAACGCGTACAACAAGTTCTTCAGCCTTCGTCTCCAACCAGGAGAGAAATTGGACGTCTTCGCTGGAAAGATCACTGACGCTATGCGTCGTATCCAAGAGTACCGCAAGCCTGGCTACGATATCAAGAAGCTAGACTCCGAACTCTCTTCCATGGCCATTGTACGAGCACTCTCTGAGGAAAAGAGTTGCTCCATGCTTGTCACTAGCCTCCTCGGCGATGACAACAAGCTTGGAGATATCCTTGAGCTTCGCAAGCGCCTAGTCACTGAAGACATCAACCGCGAGTCCAACCCCACATGTACAACTTGAAGAAAACCAGTCACGGTGTACTTGTCGTAGAATCTACTCCGGTCACCCCTTCGTCAACAGCTGCCGCCGTCACTCCCAACGCTACCACAAAGCCGAAGGAGAAAGCCAAATGCACTCATTGCAAGAAGAACGGTCACATCGAGGAACACTGCCTAAAGAAGAAAGTCGAGGAGAAGGACAAGCTGATACAAGATCTCAGAAAGCGCGTTGGCACCACTACCAATGACAACTCAGCACATCACATCACTTCTATCACCCCAACTATCATCGAATCGGCACGTATCGCTCTCTCAGCCATTGACAAACGTGTAATTGACGCATGGTTAGCAGACTCCGGCGCCACAGCTCATATGATGCCATCAAAGGAGTTCTTCGCGACCTACCACAAGTCAAACGCCACAGTTCGCGTAGCAGATGGAAACATCGTACCAGCAGCTGGGGTGGGCACAGTTGTATTTGTACCATGTATAAATGGCGTTGATAGTGATCCAATAGCTCTTTCAAATGTTCTTCACATACCCCAACTCCAATGCAATCTGATCTCCACAAACTACCTAGTCAAGGAGAAAAGAATGACGATGTCTGCAAAAAACGACAAAATGATCTTTTCCCTCAACGATAAGGTCACGTTTACTGCGACCATTGGAGACAACTTCTTAGGCTACGCCGACATGAAGCTGGTACAGACTGATTCCCCAGTTGCTGCAGCCCACTGCACAACACTTCCCATGGACCTTTCCCTATGGCACAGACATGCTATGCACCATAACGCTGCAGGGATACAAAGAGCCATTCGCGAAAGCATGATCACCGGCATACGCATTGATATTAAAGCCAAGCTTGACCCCATTTGCGAACCATGCCTTGCTGGGAAAATGCACGCCAACCCCTTCAAATCAACTGGAACCAAGACTGAGGAAATACTCGGACTAGTACACGCTGACCTGGTTCAAATGCCAGTAGCAACACTGTCAGGGTATAAATACTTCATCGCATATCATGACGACAAGTCAAGCATGCACGTGGCATACCTCCTCAGAAAGAAATCCGAAACGTTTGCCGCATTCTGCCAATTCAAGGCTTCCGCGGAAAACCAAACAGGACGGAAGATCAAAGTGTTCCAATGTGATGAAGGAGGTGAATTCACTGGGAAAGATTGGGACAATCTCTTCGCTGAGAGCGGCATCCTCAGAAGAGACTCCACGCGCAACAGACCTCAACAGAATGGTGCTGCTGAGAGAGCCAACAGAACCATCGTTGAAGCAATCACAGCCATACTCACAGAGTCAGGACTCCCTCAGTCATTCTGGGGAGAAGCGCTCACAGCTTTTATCCACGTGTGGAACAGGCTCCCATCGTCATCCCTAACAGGAAAAGATGAGCCCAAAACCCCATACGAGCACTGGTACGGCACCAAGCCTGACCTCAGTCACCTCAGAGTCTGGGGATGTCGCGCATATACACACGTACAATGTGACAAGTGTAACAAACTAGACTGGCACATGATCCCATGTGTATTCATTGGTTACCCTCCTGGGTTCAAAGGATGGAAAACATGGGACCCTATCACAAAAAAGGTGCACATATCGGAATGCGTCGAATTTGACGAGAGGTACTTCCCTCTTTCCAAACTAGACAAGGGACAGGAAACTGTAGAACCTACACAGACATTGGACTTCGGGGGGGTAGATGATTCAGAAGACGAACCAACATGTCCAAAGTCTATTCCAGCAACCCCTACAGCTCCAAATATGCCAGTAGCACCATCTACTCCTCCACCTCCACTAGCCACCACAATCCCAGTGCCACCACCCACGCCTGAAATCAGACGAACTGGAAGACAATCCCAGCCCGTCAGAGACTGGTGCTCCCCACTCGCAGATCGTCTACAAGCACCAGCCACAACACCAATCCTCGCTGACCCTCTACACATTTCACAAGAAATAGAGGAAGAGAGGACAGACGCTGAGTGGATTGATTGAGAACTGTCAGAGGATCTCAATGATGACGAAGACGTACACATTGCCGCCAATGTTGACATGAACGTCGGAGAACCATGTACTTTCAAAGAAGCCATGACACGCCAGGACTCAACAAAGTGTGCAGAAGCCTTCGCCGAAGAAATGGCAGCACATGAGTGCAATGGTACCTGGGAAATCATCGAGAAACCAGACGGAGTAAAAGTCGTTGGATGTAGATGGGTATGCAAGATCAAACGCAAGGCAGATGGATCAATTGAATGATACAAAGCCAGACTTGTTGCATGCGGGTTCACTCACACAACAACACGGAGTCAATTACTTCGAGATGTTCGCACCCACAGCCAAGATGGCTTCCATCAGGACCGTCCTAGCACTCGCCGCAGGACTTAACCTGAAACTGCACTCAATCGACATCAGCAATGCTTTCCTGAAGGGTGATATCAATGCCGACGTATACATGGCCCAACCTGAAGGGTTCACCTTAGGAGGAAAGAACATGATCTGCAAATTGCGCAAGGCACTTTATGGCACCAAACAAGGTGCCTGCGCATGGCAAATCAAGTTACACCACACCCTCACCACCGAACTTGGATTTAAGGCCATTTACAGCGACGGCTCATTCTTTGTGTATAGGAAGGAAAGCGACTTTGCAATGCTACCCTTCCATGTTGATGACGGAACCTTTGCAGCGAGTAGCAACGAGCTCATCGACCACATCATCTCGCACCTCGGGAACCACTTCAAACTTCGCGACCACGGACCTACAAAGTTCTTACTCGGAATCGCAGTCGAACAGGATATGCACAAAGGAACTGTTAAGCTTTCGCAGAGGCAATACATCAATGACCTCCTCGAACACTTCAATATGACCAACTGTAACGGTGTCACAACGCCCATGCTGCCCGGAACTCGACTCTCGCGCAAGGACTCTCCTAACACCAACGAAGAAAAGGAAGAGATGGAAAAGTTCCCTTATGGCAACGCAGTCGGAGCATTACTCTATGTAGCGACTTCCACTAGGCCGGACATCTCATTTGCTGTATCCTCACTCTGTTGCTTCATCTCCAACCCGGGACCTGTCCACTGGGCTGCCGTCAAACACCTCATGCGATACTTGCAACATACAAAGGACGCCAAGCTTACTTATAAGCGAGACCTGTTCAAAGCAGACCAGTTCTTTGAAGCATTTGTCGACGCAGACCACGCCGGAAACCCAGACAACGGTAGATCCACCAGAGGCTACACACTCATGATTGCTGGAGGGGCCGTTTCATGGTCATCTAAACTCCAATCAATTGTGGCGCTATCAACCACCGAGGCAGAATACATCGCAGTCGTTGACGCTGGACGAGACATAGTATGGATGCGAAACCTACTGTCAGAACTCGGGTTCATTCCACAACGACCATCAAAATTGTCAATCGACAACCAAAGCGCAATCAGTGTGTCGAAGAACCAGAACACCATGGTCGAATGAAACATCTTGACCTCAGGTTTTACTGGTTACGCGATATAGTGGGAGCCAAATTACTCAAACCAGTTTTCGTATCTACCCATGAACAACTCGCGGACATATTCACCAAAGCGCTGGCACGCGCTGTTTCAGTCAAATGCAGAGAAATGCTTGGAGTATTATTCTGAGGAGCAAGGATGCTCAGGATTCGGGGGGAGTGTGGAACATAGAATTCCTTCGCTTCGCCCTATAGCTACTATTGCTTCCGAGTGCCTAAATCCACTGCTGCAGTGGTGGTTTAAGCGCCCATTTGCTTCCGCGTTGCTTCCGCTTAGTACCATAGCTGCATCGGGAAGCACCGGGATGTCCCCTGGTTGCCTTTCTCCCGCTGCAGGTCTGTAACACTATCACTCTAGTTAGAATCACAACTTATTGGTTGCCTTTCTCCCGCTGCAGAGTTTCACAGTGTTCAACAAGTAGATCACACCAAACCATTTTGATGCACTTTCTGAACATCCCTGAAGTGTTTTCTAACGCTTCCTGTGAGCTCTTACTGTTCCTCAGCAGATACAAAATTGGTCCACACAGGCATTTTGTATCCGCTGAGGAACAGTAAGAGCTCACAGGAAGCGTTAGAAAACACTTCAGGGATGTTCAGAAAGTGCATCAAAATGGTTTGGTGTGGTCAGATAGCAGGGAGGGTAAATACTCCGGTTAAGGGTCCAGACTTTTCGATAGTAAATTGCAAGTTTTTAACCAATGAGTGTAGAATATTTCCTATACTCTGAAATGTGTTGAAGTTTACTAAATGCAATAAAAATACAACATCACTGTCAGATCAAGCCTGAGACAAGTCCTGGAGCAATGAGAACCAACTCTCAGCCCTGGCAGCCTTTTATTGCATTTACCAGTTATTACAGAACACCATGGGTATGTGTGAGACCTATGTTCAGATCTGAGATATATCAGATAAGAAATTGGAGTAAATTGAATTACTAATCCCTGTTACAAGAATCTATCCACCACCTGCATTATCAGTGGCAGATTCACTTCCCTGTCCAAAGAGAAGAATGTATTGATGTTGTATTTGTCCTGCATATAGTACACTTGAATATAGTTCAGATTATAGGAAATACTTTACACTCATTAGTCAAAACTTTTGCAATTTACTATCAAAAATTCCGGACCCTTAGCTGGAATATTGACCCCCAGGCTGCCCCTCCCCTTGCTGCTAGAAGGCTTGGACGATCGCGGATCCATGGTGAGCCCCACTCTTATTGACTGTGGAGCGACGGGTGAGTTCATCAATGAGTCATTCGTGCGCAAGAACAACCTGCGAACGAGGAAGCTCGAGCGTGTCATCCCAGTCTACAATGTGGATGGCACACTCAATGAGAGAGGTTCAATTAAAGAAATAGTTGACCTCATAGTGCGCTTCGGCAATCACACCGAGCACATTACATTTGCTATCTGTTCTTTGGGAAGACAGATGTCATTCTCGGGTTTTTGTGGCTGAAAAAGCACGATCCCGATATCAGTGGAGACAGGGCACGGTTGAAATGATCCGTTGCCCCGCGGGCTGCAACTCGCATGTGGATTTGGATATACCGTGTGGGTTGGCCTCCGGTCAAATGATCTCTACGAAAAGCGGAAGCACCCCGCCAGGTGTGGAAGCAGCTCCGGTTAAGCCAGAAGTTTCTCTCAAGCGATTAGGACTGGTTGGTTGCAAAACAAATGTGCAACCAGCTGGCGTGGCTTCGCCGCCCGCTAGAGAGTCATTTTCGAGGCTGAAGATGAAGGCGCGTGCAATGCACATGCACGTCTCATCAACCGGACGAGAGGAATACACCCTTCCAGGTGTGGAACATGATTTGGATGACGAGGGTTTATGGGATGAGGACTGGGATGCAGAGGACCGCGTTTTCGCGATGGTAATCCACCCCGAAGCAGTGGGGAAGGCTGCTATTGCTCCCGACGTGAGCGGCGCGTCGGTCACGTCGGAAGCAATAAGACCGGCCGATACCGAACACCTTCGCGCGCATTCCACAAGTCTTGGAACTCGCACAGCAGGGCCAGACCGATGTACCCGTGAAAACCTTTGAGGAACTCGTACCTGCCAAATACCATGAGTACCGAGAGGTCTTTGACAAGGAGAAATTCGATGAGTTAGCTCCACGCCGGCCTTGGGATCATGCGATCGAGCTCAAACCCGATGCAGAGATGCCAGCGCGAACCAAAGTCTACAACCTCTCGCCCAAGGAGCAGAAGGAACTCAATGTCTTCCTCAAAGAGAACCTGAACTCCGGACGCATTCGCCCTTCAAAGTCACCATTGGCGGCACCTGTCTTCTTCATCAAGAAGAAAGATGGCTCCCTGTGCCTCGTCCAGGATTACCGCAAGCTGAAGGCCATCACGATCAGGAACAGCTATCCGCTGCCCTTGATCGAGGAGTTGGTCAATAAACTCCAGAAGGCGAAGTACTTCACCAAGTTTGACGTTCGCTGGGGGTACAACAATATGCGCGTCAAGGAAGGGGATGAATGGAAGGGCCGCGTTTGCCACAAATCGCGGACTCTACGAACCCCTGGTCATGTTCTTTGGGATGAGCAACTCGCCAAGCACTTTCCAAACGATGATGAACGACCTATTTCACGATCTGCTGTCGCGCGGGAAGGTCATCATCTATATGGACGACATCCTGATCTACACTGAGACCAAGGAGGAGCTGCGTGAAATCACTCAGGCGGTTTTGAGCATACTCAAGGACAATAAACTGTTCCTTCGTCCAGAGAATTGCATGTTTGAGAAAGAGCTCATCGATTACTTGGGTTGATCATCGGTCATGGAGTCGTGCACATGGATCCTGCAAAGATACATGGTGTAGCTGAATGGCCAATGCCACGCAACGTCCTAGAAGTCCAACAATTCCTGAACTTCTATAGACGCTTCGTCAAGGACTACTCGCGCATGCTCGTCCCATGCACGATCTCACCCAAAAGGATCGTGAGTGGGAATGGTCTGCTACACAGGAGGCCGTGTTCAAGGCACTTCAGCAGGCCATTACCTCAGAACCGGTGCTAGTCCTGCCAAGCGCGACGCGACCCTTCCGCGTGGAAGCAGACAGTTCAGACTTTGCGATTGGCGCAGTGCTTTTGCAGCTCTCAGACGATGGCAAATGGCATCCAGTCACGTACATGTCAAAGTCTCTCACCGCCCCAGAGCGCAATTATGAGATCCATGACAAGGAAATGCTCGCTACCATCCGCTCTTTTGAGGAATGGCGGCACTTCTTAGAAGGTGCGGAGCACAAGTTCGAGGTGTGGTCAGACCATCGCACCTCCAGTACTTCCGCGTAGCGCAAAAGCTTAATCGTCGGCAAGCGCGCTGGTCTCTGTACTGTCCTAGGTTTGACTTTGCATTGGAACACAAGCCCGGCAAATCATGACTAAGGCCGATTCTCTGTCGAGGCGACCAGATCATAAGAGGGGGTGGAGCACGACAATGAAAACATCGTTCTGCTCAAACCTGAATGGATCAAGGTCCTGGGTGATCGGCGTGGCCAAGTTCCAGCCAACCAGGGCGAGCAGGTGCTCCTGCGCGACATCAAAAACACTGTCGAGCTTGACGAAATCGTCACTCTTGGCCTTGCCACACTAGCAAACCTTGAGCGGTGTGGTCTGCGCAACAGCAAATGGTCGCAGGAGAGTGGTCTCACCCTTTACCGCGGCAAGGTTTGCGTCCCTAAAGACGGAGACTTACGCCGATGTGTGGTAGCTGCGCATCACGATAGCCTGATTGCAGGGCACCCCGGACATTGGCAGACATACGAGTTGGTGTCTCGCAATTACTAGTGGCCTAACATGACTCGCTTCATAGTGGCTTTTGTCAAGGGTTGTGATGCATGCAATAGAACAAAGATCTTCCCTCATGCGCCACTTGGTCCGCTGATGCCTAACGCCATACCTACGCGCCGCTGGCAGTATGCGACTTGTGATCTCATTGTGGGCCTGCCTGAGAGCAAGGGTTACGACTCGATTTGGGTAGCGGTCGACCGCCTGGAAAGCGCGTTCACATCGCGAAGACGACTGAGCAAGTCAATTCCGAAGGAATAGCTGACCTATGGCTTGAGAAAGTCTGGTCTCAACGTGGCCTGTCCGATGAGTCATCTCAGACTGGGGTCCTCAGTTCGTCTCAGCTTTCATGAGCGTGGTCTTCAAGAAGCTCGGGATTAAAGCAATGCCTAGTACGGCGTATCACCCTCAGACAGATGGTCAAACCGAGTGCCTCACCAAGAGATCGAGCAGTACTTGCGTCTCTTCTGTAACGAGCAACAGGATGATTGGTCAGAGCTCCTCCCCATGTGGAGTTTGCGATTAACAATCGCGTGAATGCGTCTATCCAACAAATGCCCTTCTTCAACGCGCATGGCGAACACCCGCACATGGGCTTTGAACCTGTGTGCAAGAGCAATGTGGAAGCAGCAGACGCATTCACAGACCGCATGAAGGAAGCCTTGCAGGAAGCACAGTCGGCGATGCAGAAAGCACAAGAGGATATGGCGCGTTACTACAATTGTGGCAGAGACGAAGGCACAGAGTTCGCTGTTGGTGACAAGGTGTGGCTCAGTTCAAAGAACATCACAACTACGCATCCCAGTTGCAAGCTAGACAACAAGTGGCTTGGCCCCTACGCGATTATGCAGAAGCTGTCCAAGAACGCGTACAAGTTGTGACTTCCCGCGCACCCCATGTTCCACATCTTGCTCCTGCCGCCACTTCAACCTGGACACAATCCCCAATTGTGTCTGCCACCTCCACCTCCAATCCGTCTGCACGGACAGGAAGAGGAGGAGTATGAAGTGGAGCGCATCGAAACTCGAGACTTCATTAATCTCAAGCACGTGCCGCGGATTGTGGCTGAGTTCTACCGCACTCATCTGGATGCACAGCAGGCACTTCCCGCGCAGCAGAGACCCATACACGCACGTGGACTCATTGACCGGTCGATTATGCCGCCTGACTTCTTCGAACAAGCTGCCGAGCGTCATAAGCAAGCTATGGACGCGCTGGTGTTGACGACAGGAGTTGACGACACTCTTCCAGATGAGCGTACGTGTGCGCGACTGGCGCACGCTGAGATGCACAAGTCAAATCCAGTTGCGTCGAGGCGCCGCATCTAAAAGAGGGGTACTGTCAGGGTCCCACAATATTTCGGTCCATTTTCCATTCCTTTTCCAT
>JAGTJP010000235.1:0-27464 GCA_020744175.1 Auriculariales sp. MPI-PUGE-AT-0066 | reverse complement strand
CGCATCGAGACGATCCGCCGAAGGATCTGGAGGTCGACGTGGCCTTGTCTCAGGTCTCAGAGTCGCTCGATGACGGTCATGAGACCGGGAAGACCCTTGGCTTGTGAAAGCGCGACGGGCATCTGCGGGTCGGTTCCATGAGTCGAGCGAGCAGCAACGGCCGCGTAGGTGATCTAGAGCGGGAGATCGATGCGTGGTCAGCGAAAGGGATATGAATGAAATACAGCGCAGGATACTTACAACAACTCTTGTGCGGGCAGCGCGACCGAGGCGTTTGGGACGGATGATACTGACGGACCACTGCTCGTCGACGAGGGCATGGGCACCGATGGTGGAGGCCTTGGAGAGCATCTCGCGGCGAGTGAGAGCGAGAAGACGTTGGGCATTGACGCCACCGTGCGGATCGCAGATGAATTCGTCGCGTTGTTCCATGATCGCGCGACGGTCGATACCCTCTTGCGGCTGCTCTACGCTGGGGTCTGCAGCCGTGCTGACGCTCGCTGTGAGTGTAAGTGACGGCGCTGGCGGGAGCAGACATGGATGGGTTTGGGGCGAGATACCGGAGGAGCTGACAATGGCAAGCGACGCGGAGGGAGACGACGGACGAGTGAGGATGGCGGGGCTCTTTGAAGTAGAGGCAGCTGGGCTTGGTGAAGTGCCTGGGTCGCTCACGGCTCTGCGCTGTTTCTTGGAACGCTTGGGTTCTGGCGCGGGCACTCCCGCAGCCGCGTCCTGCCTGCCCTTGCCCTTGTCCCCTCCCTCCGTCCTGCCCAAGTCCTCAGAGCCCTCTGCGCGGTCGTCGCCGTTAGGCACCGCAGTTTGCCCGTTCGTCTCTAGATCTCTCGCGTTCAGTGCTCTGAGCTTCGCGGGACCGCCGCGGAAGATGGCGACAACGTGCGAGAGTGTCGCAAACTTCATGGTCGAATATGGGTGAGTGTATAGACGATGGACTGCGGAAGTGCTCTAGTAGCGGGAGGGAGGAGGGAGAAGGTCGGGAGCAGGGCGGAAACAAGCGACCAGGTAATTATTGACATTCGGCAAACATTGTATAAACATGGTGACGGTTGGAAATGTTACGCGGCTACAGTGCCGACGTCACCAGCACTCCCTCAGCATGACTCTTGCTATCCGTAGTCGAACGAGACGCGACTCCGCCATGAATGTTCGATCTTGACAGCCGGTCCAGGGCAATGGCCATAATCTAGGCTAGTGTCCGAATTTCTGGCACCCTAGGAGCCAAGTGGACTTGGTGCACCGTGGCCACGAGTGAGACCTCAGACCTCCAAGTCTCGAGACCGGGCCAGACTTTCAAGGCCTGCCTATTATTTGGTCTCATCGCAAGCAACATTTGGAGCTCTTCGGTAACAGCTCTATGCAGAAGATTATCCGATTGGGCCAGGGCCCGCCAAGCAGAGTCCAAAATGTGCGACACCGCAACGTCATCAGTGGTCACCGAACGAATAAATGCAAGTTGAGCTTCCGCTCCATCCCTCCCCACATCTCCCTCACTCTCTCCTTCGTCACGACCCTGCCATGACCGCAACGACCCACACACGTGTCCTCCTAGTGGCCCTCGCGCTCTACGTGCCGTCCGTTGTCGAGGCAAGACGGTGCTACTATGACAGCTATGGCCGTTATCGTTGCACCAGTAGCCTGGCAAATGGAGCCCGCATCGGCATCGCTATCGCCTGCGCAGCGGTCGGGCTGCTGCTCCTGCTGGCGCTGTTGTGCTGCCGCCGTCGTGCTGCCCGCCGCCGCAACATGGCGTTCGTCAACCAGCCGCAGACCACAGCGCCTCAGTCGACCTTCACCGGCGGCCCCGTCCACAACAATGGCCAATACGCCGCGTCGCCCTATGCGGCTGGCCATCAGGGCCATGCAACGGGAGGACCGCAGTTCCCTCAGGCGGCGTACTCTCAGAATGTTGGTCCCTGTATGCTTCCGCTTTGCCTCATTTTCTGACCACCTCACAGGCGGCTGCACCTCCGTACCCAGGAGGCAACTATGCTGCACCTGCTGGTGCGCCCCCGACCACGGGTGCTTATGCTCCCCCGCCCGGCCCTCCGCCTGTGACCAAGCAGTGAGAGGACTCGGTTTGTTACGCACCCGCACACGCGGTCAACTTGAACGGACACATTTTCGCAAGCCTTTCCTTAGTCTTTCGACCTTTGTACGACTGTACTTGATATAATACTAAACCGCATACACGCGTTTCTTCTTGTGCCTTGACCGCAGCAGTACCTGAATCCCGTTGGATTCGTAGATTGTAAGAACATGGATCAAACATGCCCGGGATCTTGCGGGGATCACGTTCTTGCAGGCGGCTCGTAAGTCGTGTAAGAAAGTTAGACAATCTTTGTTTTCTCAAGTCCAAGCGTCATTTTCCGGCGGGACTGTTGGGGCGATGCAAGCGCCACCCTGAAAGTCACGCTCAAAGAAGGTCCGCCCAGGCTCTTGGCTTCCTCCCTTTCTTCTCACGCGATACGACACGAAATAATGACCGTTCTCTCCCGTACAACGCTGTTCGCCGCACTAGCACTAGCTCAGGCACACGCTGTCAGTGCAAGTTGCAGGTGCGCTCATGCCATGTCTCACACATCGCCCCCACCGCTGAACATCATTGCCTCTTTCTCGCTGCAGACACGACATCTACGGCAACTACTATTGCGATAGCGGCCTGAGCACCGCAGCGCGCGCTGCAGTGGCCATCATATGCTGTAAGTGACCGCAGTAGTAGTAGTCGTCGTCCGGCGCGCTGTTTTTGATTCGCGCGTGCGTGCGTGTGTGCTGATGATTGCCTCACAGCGGTCATCTTCTTCGCCATCATTGCGGGGCTCCTCGCACACCGGCGGCGCCAGGCGAACCGCACCAACATGGCTTACGTCGTCACCACCACCGGCGCGCCAGGCCAGCCAGGGTACCCACAACAGCACGGGTATCCGCAGCAGCCTGGTTACGGACCGTCGCCCTACGCCGCCCCTGGCACAGGGTACCCGATGTATCCCGTCGGCTCGCCGTACGCCACTGCCAAAGGCCCAGAGCCGGGAGGCTACGACGTCGCGCCCACGCAATACCCCCAAGCGGCGTACGCAGGTGCTCAGGGGACATACCCGGGTGGTGGATACTCGACGTACGGACCTCCTGCTGGCCCGCCCCCAACATCGTCGGATTCACCTCCTGCCCCGGCGTACTCGGGCTATTCAGCACCACAAGGTCCTCCTCCTCCTGTCGTCGCACCTCGTCCTGGTGAAAAGTCCTAAACGAGCCCGGCGAATTGATTTGATTTGTGGCGACGACATCTTATCCAAGTTGTATACTTCATCATCCCTCTTGCCAACGCACGATGTGATCAAGGACTTTTCGTGTTCGCTAACTCTCCATGTACAATCATTGCTGTAACCCACATTCATAGCCCCTTTAATTCTTTTCTTGTGGCCACTTTAACTGCTTGGCTCTTGAGATTCGGCCACAGCCAACATGAACGCCAGGTCATGAACGTCGGAGCGATGCCGTCTGCACTCGTCAGAGGCAATGGTTTTTTGCAGTTGTTGCAAAATTAAAGTGGTGGGATCAACTACAGGAGAGATGGTAGACATAATAATACAGCTGATACAAACTTTCGAAGAGTAACTAGTGAGTGCACTCAATGCCCTTCGAGACCCAAAAGGAGTGAAGATCAAGGACAAGTTCTACTGGAAATATGACTGATGATATTCTACCGACTGCTGCTGCTGCTGCTGCTGCTGCTGCTGCTGCTGCTGCCATGCTGAGACGTCGTGCCGATACTGCGGATGTTGCTGATGTTGCTGGTTTTGCGGGTGTAGTTGAGGCTGAGGCTGGGACTGGGGCTGAGGATGCGGATGTGAATCTGGCGTCGAACTATGCGGGACGAGGGGTTGAGGTGCCTGATACAAGTCGATGTACGCGCCTAGCTCGGCACGAGGAACAGCACTCGCTGGCGGATACTGATCCGCCCCAAGCTGTTGAGTAAAAGCAGCATAATCGATACTGCCGCTCGGGTACATGTTAGGCGGTGGGCCGGAGTAGTAGCCATTGAGCGGTTGGCCTTGCCTCTCCATCGTCTTCATGCGCTGAGGAGCATGCTGCAGCAACGGCTCCGAGTGCGATTGTGCATGGTGCAACAGATCCTCCAGTCCGTGCGGCGGGTGTCCATTGCCGACCAAAGAACCAGATGCCATGGAATTGTGTGGCAAGCCTGTCCGAGGTTGCCAATACTCCGCATGGGGGTTACCGCGAGGACAGAATTCGATACCTTGCGCAACGTCCCTGGATGCTGCGTCTGCAAGGATCCATTGAGCGGTTGAGGCACAGCCTGCGTGTATTGGCGTGCCATTTGGCTGTTCTGCTGCGACGATAGGTGCAGTTGTGATGGATGTACTGTTTCCATATTTGAAGGTCCTCGAGTCTGCGCTGTGGAGACAAGGGGTTGCATAAGTAGCCCGTAGTAGGAGCTAGGCGCATGCGCAGGTGCAGGCGCTTGGGTAGGTGCTTGTTGCTGCATAGGTAGAGGCTGTGGCGTGAACGCTGATGGGCCCAATGCCGCCGCCGTGCTTGTTGACGGCGTCGGAGTGCGCGGCATGGAAGGTGTTGGGAAGTAGGTTGGCGGTTGAATAGGCTGCACAGGCGCAGTTGGTCCCCGGGATACATACTGCTGTGATGTTGATCTTCCCATTGACTGGGCCGGATGCAGCCGGGGAGCCATGTGGTAGAATGGCGGGGCGCTTGGCGGAATGCCTGCGGTTGGCGACACTAGCGTAGAGGCATTCGTATTCGTGGTGCTGGCGGGCGACAGGGACGCAGGGCTTGCACGATCTTCCCTTGGCTGCCTAGGTGGCGTGGATTGTTGTTGAAGGTGGCCAGAGGACGCATTGCTCCGCATTCCGGGCGATTGAGCACTCGCGCTACTTTCTCGGCTAACTCGTTCGAAGGCCATCCGTGAAGTTGCTTCCGTCCGCGCGGTAATTATTCGCTCGCGGTAGACATTGCTCCGACAGAACCCCCAGCGCATGTTACCTAAGGCTTCTACAGCGTGCTCCAGATATTCGTCCGTGCCTGGCTCTTCTGCCAGGAGTAAGGCGGCGAGAAATGTTCCATCCCGGACTAGTGAGGCGTCGTAAGAGAACATACGCGAGCCTTTGTACCGTTGGACAATCTTCATGACCTCATGCGCAACATCGAGACAACTGTTGTGAACAATGTCCATTGTTCGCAAAGTGCGCTCGCGGACGGTGGAACCAGAGTTGTCGCCTTCTTCTTCAACGAAAGAGAATGGAGACTCCAGGCGCTCTTTCAAGGTCGTTCGAATCTTGTTCTCTATCACAGTAGTCAGTTAGATCGAGTTGGGGCGGCTTTGACATAGTAACAACTCACGGCATTCGAACAGGAAGACCTGATGGCTATGTGTGAGCAGTGTATCCTCAAGTGGGAGCCAAGCCACGAACCTTCCAGCCATCGCACAAAGCATGCATCGCCTGCACCTGCGATTTATCGACACGCATCGACTTGAGACTCTCAAACTCGTCGTAGCAAGTCCGCAGCTGCACGAGGATGTCTTTGACCGCTTCATGATCAACTTCTGGCCGCGCTCGAGCATTGTCATTCGTGAGAACGGCGTTGATACGACGACATGCTTCGGCAACGCGCACTGCTGCTGTTGCGAAAAGGTAGGTGGAGCTGATAGTCCGATGTTCTGAGTGCACAAGACTGCCTTGCATTGCAGGTCGAATCTCCTTTAGGAACTGATTCATAATATCCTGCTCCCTGGATTACGGGTGTGTCAGGACAGTTCCAAATTGTCCAAATAGAAGACGTACATGATCAAGCGTTCGCCTCTTAGTCCACTTGTTATGCCCTCGTGAACATGGCAGTACTATGATGAACCGATTAGAAAGAGTCTACCGTCAAATGACTAGGTCGCACCCAGAATAACCGTGCCCGGGCGACAAAAGAAATTGAGTTTTGATCGCCTTGTCGGAATAGTCTGTAAACCTGAAAGACGGCGTTTTCATACATTGTCTACACGGATGCAATCAGCACCTCATTGGAAAAGGCACTATGAATATCAATGACGCGCACCTGACGTTCCAGCAAATCAAGATGGTCTGGCGAAATCAAAATCCTGAGTTCAGAAGCAACCTTGTGGAGCGCAAGGCATGTCACGCACCCTCCGTCAATGGCATGACGAGAAGCACAGCGCGCACACCGTCCCAGCTAGGCTTGCGAAAGATGGAGTAAACATCGATGAGGTGAAGGATCTCGCGCAGCATGTTCTCGGTGTTCATCTTGCGGAGGTGAACATCGTTTGGGCCGGTGTGCGGCTCCTCCTGGCCGCGGGTGTCGACGCCGTACGAGGCCGCCCACGCGACAATGCCCTTGGAGATGAGCTCCATTTCGCGAGACAGAGCGTCGCGATTGCCTGCGAGGAACTCGCAGTAGCTGTTTTCAAACTCTACTGGTTCGAGGATCGGGCGCTGTAACCGAAAGCGCTGCCAGAACTCCTATGGATCAAGCATGGCAGGACAAAATAAGCTGTCGTGAGTGGCATGCCGGGTAGGAGCACGCACAGACTGGAAGAACTCGGGGCGGAGGGGAGGTATTGCAGCCTGCTGCGGTTGAGGCTCGACATTGCGGACGACTGGGATGTCGGTCGTTCCTAGGGCCTCTTGGAGATTGACCAGTACCTTTCCGCGCCTGTACCGCTTGGGTTGTTTGTTGGCATGCGGGTCACTGTGCAGTGAGATCAGACGCGCGAGTTGGCATGGCGCGCTGTGGTACGTACACGCATTTCATGTTCCTGTTCTCGCACTCGGTACACTTTATGAGGTGCTGCGGCGCGTCCGGATAGCGCTGCAGCTTGTCGTATAGGTTACATTTGACGCGGCGCTCGCTGCATGCCTTACATGCGCTGTTCTGCTTGCGGCGCTTAGGGGGCGCAGTAGAGCCTGACGCTGGCGTAGCAGCAGCAGCACTCCCGCTATGCGTGCCCATCGGCTCAGACGCATCCGCTGTCACCGCGGCCTTCGCCATCCTGCCTCCTTATCAAGCCCAGCGAAGGCGATGAGAGCGTGTCGGAGAGTAAGGAAGTGGGTGAGACAACGTCCTGAACGAAACTAGTCAAGCAGCGTGACGGCAAGATGCAAGTTGCGGACTCTAACTGGCCTCGCGCTGTCAGAAATCCACGGCTTCCAACGTTTCCCGCGTTCGCCCAACTCTCTCCCGGATCACCGCATAAATAAATCCCGCATATCCCTTCAAACGGCCCAGCTCTCTGCACTCGCATTCCCCTGTGCCGTATGGCTGCATGCTCGTATACTCTGTTGATTGTTGGATTTAGGAATCCCGCTTCGTCGGGGAAGATGTGCAGATCATCACATCGAGAACCCTGGACGGAGACGTTTCGACGGGTCCAACAAACCGCTTCGACCAAGTCAATCAATGCATTTTACTACTTTGGGTGCTTCGCAACCAGTGAATATTCAACGTCGGTTAACCGGAGGCGTTCTTTATTGACGCATGCTGAGTGCAATCAGTGCAACGCAGGGGTATATTAAACGACGGTGGTAATAATACTGTCATGTTGTCTTGTGCAACGTTACTCTTGTCTCCTTGAAGTATTCGGCTTCCGAAAAGGTAGGGTCGTGTTCTTGGATCCTGGACGCAACCAAATCGGCGCGTGCGTGTTGCAATGAGAAACGGTAGAGCGTAAGGAGCGCCGGGAGAACATCCGCAAACTCGTGAGGGTCGCTCGCCATGATTCCATACCGGTTATCGGCGTCGTTGGCGAAGTTGGCGAGCTCGGCCAGCAGGTTCTGAACGTATACCGTTTCGGTTGCTGGCGTTGTGAGCATGCAGCGCGCAAATCTCGTCAATGCATTTTTGAGCTTTCTGAAGCCAAACATCAAATGAGTTTTGATTAAGCTGCTTCGCATCTGGGGTGTTGCCGCGCGGTCGACCAGGTGCGTAGCATATAGCGAGAGAGGGACGACCAAGGAGTCGTCAAACGAATGATCAACGATGATGTCGCTCGCAACGTATCTGTTCATATGTGATTCGAGCACAGAATCGCTGACGGGGAGCCTCTCAAATGCTTCTGCGTAACTCTGTGCGAGGTATAGTGGCCCAATTGTGCGCCGCCATTCTTCGTCAGGCCACGAATCCACGACCGACCGCATAAGTGCCTCGCGCTTTGGTATAGCACGAGTCCGTTGCAGCAGACTGAGCAGTTCCCGCCTGTGCTGCGGCTCTGGAAGGTGTTTCGCGAAGGAGACTGCTCGTTCCAGGGAGTCGACAGCGGCATGCGCTTCCTGCACCGAGTAGCGCCGTGGTAGCGCACTGACCCAGTGATTTTGAGGAGTTGGGTATGTTTGTGTTCCTGATATCTTCATTCGAAATGGTAGCAAAGCAGCTGTGAGGAACAGCGTGGACTGAGCCTTGTACGCCCCGACAGACAGCTCTGAGACGATTAGATCGACTTCATGTCGCTGCCAAGCGTTGAAATGGTTGACAAGAAATTGGGCAAGGGTAAAGTTGCTATGCTTTACCCTGCGCTGAAGTCGCTGAACCGCGAGAAGCGCCTCGTCTAGAGTTTGCTTACTCGTAATAGCTGATCGAAATACGTGTGACACATTCGCAGTCACAATGGTACGAGATGTGATGGGCCTGAGCGCTGCGTCGACGCGTATGGAGCCAGGTCTGCGGTGAAGCAGGAACATATTTCAATCTAAGAAATTTGGAGTCGGGACCAAGTTGCGCGTCGTCGGCAGTGCGCGACGACCGCGTTTGCAGGCACTTACGACGTGCAACGGTATCATTATAACGGAGAAGATTTATATAGCCATTTTACGAGATGATCTGTATATGAGAGCCTAGCGATCGATCACAAGTTGTAGATTCTGAGTACGGGATTGTCCGATCGTGCTACGGTTCGACTCAGTGGCTCCACTCAGCCATCGAGATCCCTCAACCAGCGGCAAGCAACTCTGTCAGAGGTATAACCACATACGCGTGGAGAAAGATGCGTCGATAAGTTTTGCCATGCGGCCGCACTCCGCTCATAGCAGCTCTTCCTTCGCCTGTCATGTCGACGTTCGGTACTCTCTTCCGTGTGACCACCTACGGCGAGAGTCATTGCGCCTCTGTTGGGGCTATTATTGATGGATGCCCTCCGGTATATTCTGCACGCTAGCCCAGTCGTGTATCGTTCTAACGCCGTGTAGGGGCTGGAGCTGTCGGCTGCCGACATCCAGGTGCAAATGAGCCGTCGCCGCCCCGGCCAGAGCAATCTGACCACACCTGTGTGTTACCAATTTGAACTCTATGCCCTCGGTCGCTCAAACTGCACGCCATTAGCGCAATGAAAAGGACATGATACAGCTCCAGAGCGGTCTGGAGCATGGAGTCACGTTGGGCACACCGATCGGACTGCTCGTCCGAAACGAAGATCAACGCCCGCACGACTACACCGAGACCGATCTGTACCCGCGACCTAGTCACGCCGATTGGACGTACCTTGAGAAGTACGGTGTCAAGGCTAGCTCGGGTGGCGGCCGCTCATCTGCGCGCGAGACCATTGGCAAGTCTCATGAGCCCCTTGGCGCTGACGGACGCGCTGATCCGCTTGCAGGGCGCGTCGCCGCTGGCACCATTGCTGAAAAATATCTCAAAACCGCTTATGGGATTGAGATCGTTGCGTTCGTCACAAGTGTGGGCAAGATCAGTGTACCGAGTGCGCCGCTTCCTACTGCTCGTGGCGACGCTGTCGACGACGGAGACGACACCGCGGAAGATGCTCTGACACCAGACTTCCGCAATCTCCTCAACTCTGTTACTCGCGAAGAAGTAGACAAGTTCCCCACGAGGTGTCCTCACGCAGAGACGTCCGAGCGCATGACCAAGGTGCCTTCGTGAAGTCGTTCTCCATTGCATGTTTCGCTCATCCACACAAACCTCGCAGCGCATCATTCGCGCAAAGGATTCCAACGACTCGATTGGCGGGACTGTAACTTGTGTCATTCGCAACGTACCCTCAGGTCTCGGCGAGCCCGTCTTCGACAAGTTCGAGGCGAAGCTTGCGCACGCGATGCTCAGCATTCCCGCGACGAAGGCATTCGAGGTTGGCTCTGGTTTCCGCGGCACGGAAGTGCCAGGCTCGAAGCACAACGACCTGTTTATTCGCAAAGCGGATGGCCGCTTGGGCACTGCGACGAACTGGAGTGGCGGCATCCAGGGTGGCATCACGAATGGTGAGGCCATCTACTTCCGCGTAGGCTTCAAGAGTCCCGCAACGATCAGCCAGGTCCAGGAGACGGCAAAGTACGATGGTACGCCTGGTACGCTTGCCACTCGCGGTCGACATGATCCCTGCGTCGTTCCGCGTGCCGTACCGATTGTGGAAGCGATGGCTGCGCTTGTGGTCATGGAGTGAGTGAAGAAACAGCCAAAATGAACACCACAACGCTGACCGAATGATTAGCCAACTCTTGATCCAGAACTCTCGACGCGCAGCCATCAGCCTGCTGCCTCCAGTCACAACACTCCCGCCGACCATGGTCATGCCGCCCCCTCAGGTAACGGTCAAACTTATCGCTGAAGAAAAAACGGCGGCGGCTCAGCCCTGACAGGTGCCGTTGTAGATGTATAATCGGCGTAGAGCTAGCATAGAATAGACACGGTACTCCTACAAACACCAAATTCAACGTAACGCGAAAAGCAATGGCGTCGCTCTATGTCCAAATAACTTTACAGCCGTTTCCAAATTGGGCTGCGCGGCGCTCAGAGAAACCGCCGCGCTCCGAAAAGAGTCCCGCGCATATCTCCTGCATATCTGCAGCTCTATGTACAAAAATTATATTTCTGAGATGGGGCACACCGGGGCAAGAGACTGACGCATTTTAAATTACGAAAATCTAAGGAATAAATTTCAACTACTGTACCAACTATCTCGCAATAACCGGGACCTTGGGCAACATTGAATGTATAAAAACAACTCATAACACTTATTTATGGCATAATAAAGAGCCTCATGTCTTCATTCAGGCTTGATCTTCTGTCTGAAGGCTTTCTCACAACATCAGAAATTTCTGGGCCTCACAGGATTGGTCTAGAGCTTTACCCAGCCAGTTTTCAGTCTCCAGGCTCTTCGGTATGCTACAGATAAGTGTTATGAGTTGTTTTTATACATTCAATGTTGCCCAAGGTCCCGGTTATTGCGAGATAGTTGGTACAGTAGTTGAAATTTATTCTTTAGATTTTCGTAATTTAAAATGCATCAGTCTCTTGCCCCGGTGTGCCCCATCTCAGAAATATAATTTTTGTACATAGAGCTGCAGATATGCAGGAGATATGCGCGGGACTCTTTTCGGAGCGCGGCGGTTTCTCTGAGCGCCGCGCAGCCCAATTTGGAAACGGCTGTAAGATCGGTGATGTGACCTATAGCCCACAGTTCCCAAGGTCAACGCTCGTCGCGTCAGTCGTCAGTCGTTGATATCGTCATCAGTCGTAAATATCGTCGTCATCGTCGTCGTCAGCCAAGCAGCAGCAGCACTCGTGCTGCAACTTCCACCACCACCACTACAAATGAGACAACTTGAGTTATGCAGACAAGTCTTTGAATTCGCCAACGCACATTAAGGCTCAAGTATGGCCGATCTATCCGGTCAATGCGCACGTCCTCCTCTGTGCGTTTGGCGGCAGCTTGTGCGCGGGCCAGCGCGGCTTTGTTAAGGGCAGCATCCGAGTTGAGTCGCCGATGATGAGTCCCTTTCCCTCGCGGCGCCTGTGGTAAGATGCGTTTTGGGAGCAGGGGAGTGTGCTCGGTCCAACCATACGAAGGGCCGAGTAAGACGAACGTCGGGTTCTCCACTTCCTCTCTCATTGGACGCGATGGCTGAGGAGGTGCCATCGTGGGAGGCTGGGTGAGTGAAGGCGGGAGTGGAGAATGAAGCTGCGGAGTTGAACGGGGACCGTGGAGAGGAACGGTGATGCTGCTGGTATCCGAGTCTGAGTACGCGTCGGGGTTGTCGTGAGGGGTGTCGGTGCCGTGCTGCGCGTCTGTGTATGTGCGCTCGGACATCTCGGACCGATATCCACGGTGCGAGGAGTGACGAAGGGATCCTATGCGAACACGAGAGCGAAAGCGTATTGCGCGTTGTCGCGATCCTGTAGACGTCGCGGGGGATTGCTGCGCATTCGGGAAGACGGTGATGGGAGGTTGGATAGGCAGCTCAAGCCTCAGATGGCGTGACGCCGAACGGCCACGCTCGCGTTCGGGAATAGGGCTGGCATGGCTCTCATTGGACGGAGATGTATCTTGCAGCGAGCCAGACTGCATTCAGGCGGGGAGAAGAAGTGGAGCGAGGAAGAGTTGTGAACTCAGCAGACATTGCGTAGGAGGCGACCCTTCGGTGCCTTCCGCATCTATCCGATGCCTTTTGCGAATCTGTGAGAACAAAAACGGAACTCAAGTCCTTAGAGACGTCATAGCAGCATCGAAGCATGGATACCGCAACCCCACCTTATCTGGTTAGGCACCACCAGCGCTCATACTGTGTCAACAGCCGACAATACCGAGACAGTCATGTTGCTAGCACAATGCTTGGAAGTACCACAGGTGACAGATAGCAACGACTTCTCGTACGAGCAGGTCTACTTGGGTGAGGAGAGCACCCTCTTCTTCTCATCGTATCGCGTGGTGACTCAAAGCTTAGCGACAGGAACGCCGACATGCACTTCCCGATGGCGAGCGCGATGATCGCGCAAGCGACAGCATTTGAGCTCAGGAGTCTGCAAGGGGATTCTGCGTCCGAGACGTGCTTCTGCAAGAACAGGGTGACACTCACAGGGTGAGATACCGACTTCTCATTCATAAACCACCTTACGAAGTGTTGAGAATAAAATAAGAGGCGAGGGCCATATGAGCCGGTGGGATTTGCCGGCTCCGCGTCCCATCTTGGTGTTTTGTTCCGCTTCGGGTCAACGTGTCCTAGCGTGGCGGACGTGCACATTTGCGCGATATTTAAGTAGTGGACTGCGCTTTCTGTCTCTGCTCAATTAGGCGACAATGGCCCAAGCTTCCGCCGTTCAACCGTCGCCGTCAATGTCGACGCTCTATACCTTGCCTCCGTCTGCCACATCGTCTGTCTTCGACCTGCCCGTTCACAGAGGCACTCAACGACCAACCCCCATCGCTTCTACGCCGAAGGGGACGATCAGCCTAAGTGGAGACAACCCATTCGAGTCTGAGGATGCGCCCCGCGTCCTTGTCCTTAGTGGGGGTACTGGTTGTAATGCCATCTGCGCGGCCTTTGGTCCAAATGCATCCTACGTACTTCCAGTCTCGGATAATGGTGGCTCATCTGCAGAGATCATCCGTGTACTCGGCGGTCCATCAATTGGAGACATTCGTTCGCGTCTCGTCCGCCTCATCCCCGATGCACCTCGCGACTCCCCTCTAATTGCGATCCGCGCCCTCCTAGCCTACCGCATCCCGCCGGAGCTCAGTGACGAGGACTCGAAGAGGGAGTGGAGGGACATCGTCGAGGGCGTCAGCCCATTGTGGCGTGGTATCCCGGGTGACCGCAAGGAAACCATTCGAGGTGAATGCAGGCTCCTACACGTCCGTGACGCCGACATGAATGTTCGATAGGTTTTTTGGTCTACTTCGAGAACGAGCTGCTCAAGCGGGCCGACAAGAACTTCTCCTTCAGAAATGGCAGGTACTGAAACCATCTCCGTCTTCTGGCCATGGATTGTGACTGTTGTGGATTTCCAGCATTGGCAACTACTGGCTTGCAGGTGCCCAGCACTTCTTCCGATCTCTTCCTTCTGCGATATTTCTGTTCTCAAGCATCACCACCAGTCAGGTTCTTCGGAATCTCCACACGCATCTCTGTGAATGCGAAGACTGACATCCCCGTAGGCCAGCATCCTACCAGTCATTGTCACGAATCACACTGTTACGATTGCCGCCCAACTCGACAACAACGCGACGCTCGTCGGGCAATGTGAGATCTCGCATCCAGTGGCGCCGCCACCTTTGGCACCCCCGGAATTGTCACTTCATGCAGAGGATGGCACGGCTTTAGAGGCTGAACCTGACGGAGCGGACATTATTGACGGAATCGAGACAAGCGATGTCTCTACGCGTAACGTCACTTTCTCCAAGGGTGATCAAGAAGAGGCGGCCTTGCCTGCACCTATCTCTAGTGAGTTCTCGGTCACGAAAGATCAGACAGTGTTGATGGTGCATATCTAGGATTGTTCTACATCAATGCATACGGCCAAGAAACCCACCCGCGACCAAATCCTACATACCTTCGTAGCTGCGCGGACAGCGAACTGTTGGTTTATAGCTGTGGCTCTCTTTGGACGAGCATTGTGCCCTGCTTGGCTTTGCGCGGGGTGGGCAAGGCCATCGCTGGTTCCAGGTCGCTGCGCGCGAAAGTGCTCCTACGTTAGCAACCCATACACTGCGTCTGAACTTCTTACTGATAATTTCTTTGTGCCTCTAGTTAACTCGAAGAACGATCGGGAGACACCAAACTATCGCGCCGTCGACTACCTTAGGTAAGGGAACGATGTCACATCAGACCGCGCTTGTGCTCACCCTACACAGTACCATTGTTCGCACGCTCAATACATCGGACCCAAATACACACTCAGAGCGGCCAGCTAGTGCATTTGTGACGCATCTCGTTTATCTCTTAGATGGTGCTGTTCCTGTAGATGTCGGTGCAATCGAGGTGAGATGGCCTCTGGTGTGCATCTCACATCAGCTAACCCTGATTATCGCTATAGAATCTTGGTATTAGCTGTTTGGGTTTGGCGGCCAGGAAGCACGATAAGGACGGTGTTGGTAAATTCGACAAAGAGGTGGTCATGGACGCTTTGACACAGATATCAGCGTTTTGAAGTCATTTTACAAGCGACTTTAGAAGAACACCGGCATTTTAGTACTTAATAGTGTTTTTTGAATGAGAGTTCGGCTTAAAAAAACGTCGAGGAAGAGGAAGATGTTCGTGTCAACTCCGACACCTACTTTGGCCTCCTTACTTCCCAGCGGTGACGCATCAATGTTGCGCACGCTCACCTCGCGTGCCCCCGGGCCACCACTGATTGTGCAGTCTGCATATAAGAGTGCCGCTCGATCATGTCTCAGTGTGCGGTCTAATTCAACATCGGCGCAACAACCCAGCGCGAAGGAGGAGCCAGCAGCGATGGCAGCGACACCAAAGCCAACTCCACCCAAGCGACCTACCGTCGCTGTCACTTCTTTCTCGCGCTATCGGCAGCAGCCTCTACAAGTTCGCAAAGAATTCAAGCAGGTCGCTCGACAAATGAGCGACCAGCGAGCTTTCGAGAAAGTCCTCGACTGGGTGCCCAAGCAGCTTAACACTAACGGCATCAGGAATAGTCCCATTAAGAAGGAGCAACTCACCCAGATTCTCCTCCCTGCTCGCGTATGGCGTCCGCGACATGTTCAAAAAATTTGCAACGCCCTTCGTATTGATTTCAACAAAGAATACGAGATCTGGCGCAGAGCGGCGCTTCATGCGTTTTCGGCGCGTTCGAGCGGCTCTCAACGAGACAAGGAAACTGACCTATGGCCACGCATGTCTCGGGAAGATGTGAAAGATGTCATTCACCTCGTCTCGAAAGCTGTCAAAGCCTTCGTGGCAACCGCGCAAGAGGCTCAAGGTCGAACCGTGAAAGGTCTGAATCCTCACCCTCTGTTGCACTTCTTACTCAGCCATGCAACACTTCCGCGGCGGGAAAAATACATCCAGTCTGTGCTCAATGCTGGAAAACTCATCCTCAACAAGGAGAAGAAGCCGGTTCTGCTCCCTTTCCATGCTGAGGTTTACAGCTCTGCCTCACATGAAGAGGCACTAGAACGACTCCAAACGACTACGTCCCAACACCTTGACGGCAAACGAGCCATTCGGTACAACCTCGCCACACTCGCGGACATGAGTTTCCCGGACGCTCTGGTGTTACCCCCCTCTGTTGCGTCCAAAGCGATCGAGCCATTCCGCGAGCAGGACAAGACCGGAGGCGAGGCGCGGAATGCGCTGAGGTTGGTTCTGGACACAGCGCGGACCAGGTTCAATGTGGCCCTGCAGCCGGCGTGGCGAACACTCTCGGTGGCCGGAAAAGGAGACACTGCGTACGTTGCTGGCGTCAAGAACTCGATCGTCCAGTTTGCAGACGACGTTCGCGTTCACTTTGCCCAGGAGCTGGAGTCGGAACCGCGCTTTGGCTCCCAGCTGGCGAGCATGTATCGAACAGGTGGTGAAGAGACCAAAGCGGCTGAACTTGTCGCAACCGCGCGCTCGTAACACACTGTCGATGCCTAGATATCACCTTGCGCAGCTAGGTACCTTCCTGCCCATAATTCATAAGCGCCCACGACACCTTTTTCCGACATTTTCGCGACGTGCGGTGCTCTTGTTCTCTTGTTCGTTCGTCTTCACGTGATCGCCCTCGCGCCCCTTCGCGTTTCGGCCTTGCCAACAGCTGAGTCCTGGTGGCGTCGGTGTCCCGCCTTTCTGCCATAGCATTTATTTTTCGCCTTCCATCCCGGACGCTTGGCCCCTCGGTCGTCACGTGTTGTCGCGACGAGTCCCACGCCCTTCTGTCTGCCTTAGTCTCCATTTTTATTAAACTTGCCTCCCCTCTAAGTACAGTTTTCTCGTCGACTTGTTCAGCTTCTCCACGCGGGTATCCTCCTTTCTGAGGTGTTCGCATGGGTGTAGTGAGAAGGTCATAGTCGGGTAGTCGCAGAATGCGAATCGCGTGCCGTCCCTTCCCCCGAGACAGTGCGACATATGCGTTGAATGGTGATAGTTTGCCCGATGCAGGTTTCCCCAGGTCCACAATAACTGACATCATCAAGTCTGATGCTGCTCCCGTCGGTCCTATTAAGCGCAAGCTGAACACCTGAATGCGTGACTACTTTCTATTACATGTCTGTCTGTACAATGTATGTAGCTTGGTATCGAAAGTCCTTTCATTACTGGCCGTGATTGTTGCTCTCTCGTCCGCAAGGTGCCCTGCCGCTTGTTTAATAAGACTCTGTGCTATCTTGCATAATGATTCGGGCAACGAAGGTGTACCGAGCACAACCAGTCGGACTCGACTCGACGTGACTCCGCCGAAATTTCCTCCGCCTCTTGCCTTCACGTTAACCGGTGGCTTTCTGCCGCCAAATGGACGACTCGCTCGCCGAGCCAGGACGGTTCCAGCCACCTTCCTTGGCCGCGCCTGATGCTGAGAATGAAGAGGAATTAGACGAAGATGAGGATGGCCCGGACTGGTCCTCTGTTCCGTGCGTCTTCCAAGCCGTGTAGACCGCATATCTCATGTCACTGCTAGAGCTCCAACATCATCGCGCGCCGCAGGCTTTATCCCGAAACGTGGCGAGAAAGACTTCGAGCCGCGATCGGCAACAGGTACGGGGGCAGGCACGGGACTGCAACAGCACTTGCTCGATAAGTCGCGCAATGCGATGTTCACAGCGCTTTCGGGCCCGCGTGGAGCCACCAATCGCACAATGTCGCATGCGGTTTGGCTGCCCGCAATATGTCGAGCGCATGTCATCGTGACTCGACGAAAACATTTCGCAACTTTGGGCACATCCATTACGCGTGACGGTCACACGAAACGACTCGAGCTGCTGCCGGAAGAGTCACTGTATCTCGTTGAACGGGGTAGCATGTTCTGTTGGAAACAGCTCTCACCAGACGATGCGTACCCAGCCGAACTTCAAGATGACAGTCCTCCCCCTGGTATTCCACTGAGTGTACAACAAGCGTATGCTGAAATGATCGGACAAGATGGCCTCACTCTCGATCACTATCAGGTGTACGCGTATCTCAAACGTTTGGGATACAACGTGCTACGTTCTCGTCCTGCTGAGTTGTCTTCAAAGCCATCCTGGCGCCTGTGGTCCAGGTTGTTACATCCACTACGTTCGCTTTGCAGTCAGTTCTACGCCGCCATCATCTCTCCTCCATTCTGGGTCAAGAGCAACTGGTGGTTACCTCGATTGTATCAAGGATGGTTTCCAGCTCGTGACTATCGTATGTACAGTCTATCTGCAAGAATGCGAGATGACAACTACCTCTGTAGGCACGTTGTTCTCGCGCCTTCAGTTCATTCCGAACGGCCACGGAGTGCCTCTCCAGCAATCTCGTCAGATCTCTCAGAGCACAAAGCAGAGCCCTTACACAATCTTTTACGATGTGTACAAGCCCGCCTCTGTCTTTCGAAGGACAAATGAGCTGCGCCCTGTCCCTGACTTTCAGGTCGTGGTTGTCAAGTGAGCACGAGCCCATTGTCACGATTAAGCTACTCAATGCTCCTCATAACATTTGGCAGTGCCAGAACTACTCCCATGCCAACGATACATGAGTTCACGAGACTTTTCCATGATGCGCAGGAGTGGCCAGCGGCTGCCCCCAAACACAGCATCGCATCATCCGGGAACAAGCTTGGAAATGCTCAACCAAAGCCTTCCACTCTTCCACGTCAAAAAGCCACAGTTTCTGCAGCAGGCGTGCCGACAAATCTATCGAGTGAGCGGATCGCCAACGGCGCAGCAAACACCGCAGTACCTGCATTAACAAAAACTCCTACGGCCCCGGTCGCACCGCCCTGGCTGCCATTATTCTACAATATCTGGCCATTTGGACATTCTGCCCCTGCTGCACCCACGCGCAGACCAAACCCGTTCGTTGCGCTGCGCGCTGGAACCAAGAGCGTTGTGATCGCTGTTGTCGACGCCGGCACGATAACTTGCTATCGATTCAATCAAGGCGATTTCGCATCCTGGCCAATGGTGCCATCTTAGGATCCTAAGTGATTAGAGTTTATATAGTAAATGCAAATCCGGTAGGTGAAATTGTTATCTAGCCTTAGCTCCTACTAAACTCTATCACAGCTCATCGCCCGCAAGCTTGATTCTGCGAGGACCACGTTCCTCCTTGATACCTAGTTCAACAGCAAAGACTGTGAGATTCAGAGTGGCGATAGTCACACCGAATTGTGAGCGATTGCTTGGTTCCCAGTTATGCGGCAGTCGCTCCTCGCGCAGGATGGTTGTCAGATCGTCGATGGAGCCACCGAAAATGTTTGTCAACGTTGCACGGTCTTGATCGTCATGAGCTTACAACCTCGCTAAGATATATGAGCAACTTACTGCTCGAACCGACCAGCTTGTGGAAACCACTTTGCGTGTACTGCGAGTTCACTGAGCGACTGTCCGCCCTCCGCGTTGTCGATATCCTGATCAGATCGCCAGTAGTCAAGCGTGGGCGACCGTTCTTGTCTTTTCCGGTGGCACTACTCAAAACGAACTCGACCAGGTCTTGGTTAGGCTTGCTTTGGTCACGTTGCAACGCCGTATCAAGCCCTGGAAGCCCATGGTCAGTATCCTCAATAAACCCCTGACACTGTTTACACGCACTTGTGAAACTGGCGTCGTGTTCAATTCCATTATGAACGCAGAGATCGCTGAGGTCCAGTGTGTCTCGCTTAAAGTCGCGACCCAGCATGTCTGCCGCATACTTGGTTACAAGTCGAGCGAATGTTGGGCTAGTGTTATATGTCTGCCGAACCGCTTTTTCCAGCACAGTGAATGGAATCCCTCGGCCGGAGCGCGCGATGACACCATGATTTGCAAGCATGTTCAGCGCGACGCAGGGACTTCGAGAATCTGCGGGTGTAGGAGGTTCATGCTTTGGCCAGAGCGGCAGCGTCTGTAGCTTGGAGACCTGACCGTGCTTCTTGCGTGGCAGTAGCACATTTCCTAATGTGAAAATGAAGTCGATTCCAAGGAGAAGGGGGATGCTGATGACAGTGACGACCAGGTGAACAAGAAAATGAAAGATACGGGAGAGCGCGTTAATGAGCCACATCGGTGAGAGCGAGGATGAATCGAGCTGTTGAGCCACTTGCATTAGTGTCTTTATACCCCACAGTCACTGCACAGCGTCGCAGGTTCGAGTCAGATGTATCGCCTCAGACGAGTGCGTCTAGTTCCGTGAACCGGCGAGTTAGCTCTTTACAGACCACGAGCGTGCTCTGTGCCACATCTTTGTGTTTCGCCACCGCCTCGCGGCCTCCGGAAAACCCGGTATTGGTGCCAGAAGTCCGAACATGTGTTATAAGAGTACGACAAGACATAGTGGAATTGCCTCAATTCGGGGTACGATCGTATAAGAATGATTGCAGGTATGGATCAAACCCTTCTCGAACAGACCTACTTGAGGTACGGCTCGCTGTAGAGCCCAACCTCGATTGCTTTGATCTCTGAGCAGGAATTCAGATATAATACTCCTGCTGCGCAAGGAAATGACGCACGGAGAGCCATGTGACTCGAATGAAAACGACAGAGTGCAAGGTTGCCTGGGATAGCATGAGTAAATGCACTGGTCTGCGATAATATAACACACCTTGCTAAAATAGACATCAGTCAGATGGTAAGGCAAAAAAAAGCAAAAAGACTTACCATGAGGTAGAGGCCAGGGTGCCCTGATTTAATACGCCACACGCCATTGACTTCGCCTTCCGCGTTGACGCCCCATACTGGTCCAATCTTGTCAGTGGCATCCTTACCGAAGATTTTTGCCAATGCGATCCTAAAGTCGCCGAACCCGGTCGCGAAAATAACGACATCGCAATCGAGCGTCCGGCCATCGGTAAACACGACACCAGCCTCCGTATACCTCTGTATCTCTGTGCCGACGACTAGCTTGATTGCGCCGGACGCGACAAGATTTGAAGCACCCACGTCGAGATAATATCCACCGCCACGTCGAAGCACCTGCGGCCAGAAACCTGCATCGTTTGTCCCACGGTTGACACGAAATCCAGCTTTCTCTAAGGCGGCAACTAGATCCTTATCGGCTGTTCTGATGTCCTTTGCGACTCTTTGATGCATGAGCTCAATGACGCTGAATGGATAGCTGTCCAGCAAACGGTCGCCTCGATCAGGTCCTGGTCCATCCTCCGTAAACATATCTACAAAGATGAGTCACGATCAGATACTGAGCATCGATCCGCACCTTTGTGAGTAAGGGCGAAGCCTGTTTTTGCGGACATGATGTAGGTAGAATTGCGCTGCAACATTGTCACGTCGACTCCAGCAGCATGCAAATCCGCGGACACGTCGTGACCTGGTCGAAGGTGAACGGGTGGGTCGAAGGACGAGAACATCGGGGTCATTGGCTCACCAGATGTGCAAGCGCCAACGACGAGTACCTTCTTCCCAACGAAATCACGACCGGTCTTGAAAGACGTGAAATGTAAGATGGAGCCCTTGAAGAGCTCCTATGGTCATCGTCAGATCAGATTTCAATTCCTGCTTTGCACAACAGACTTGATCTGGCAATGGGGGGAGGTTAGGAACGCCGCCTGCCCTGAAAGCGACGACGTGAGAAACATGACAGTGGGAGTAGAATCGTTTCTCACAAGCCAATTGCTGATATGACATGCCGAGGATGAACGATTCGTTCTTCTCCGTTTCGCGACACTTTGATCGCCCACTGCTTCTTCGCATCATCCCAATCCGCTGCAAGGACGTTCGACGAAAACCAGATATCAAGATCCATGCTTTTTGCGTAGCTCTCTAGCCAATCAGCAAGCTGAAGCATGAGGATAAGTAAAAATGGCCGACAAGGCCGTCGGATTGGACCTGCCTTCTCTGAAGGTGTCCAAACCGGCCAGCTGGGCGGGTACGGCATCATCGGCATGTGGTCATACCAAACCCTGCACGAGGTTTGAACTAGGTCGATCTTCATCAACGCCGCCCGGATGTGAATGCTCACGTGTCATGCAAGCACAGAGACTCGTATCTCCCACGCCATTGGTTGCCGATGCGAGGCTCTCGGTCAATCAACAGCGTTCGAACGCCGAGATACTTGAGTCTTGCCGCTAATCCAAGCCCACTTTGACCAGCGCCAAGAATTAGCACTGCTGGCTCCTCGTTCTCGAAGTCACTAGCGGCCTTTCGAATGCCACTCCAAGTCCCGGGAAAGTGCGTTGCATCTCGATGTGGCCCTAGCTTCGGAGGGTGGCCATGAAGCTCCTCCAAATTGGTAAATATCGTGTGGGCACGCCATTTATCACCCTTGGAGGAAGGAATAAGTCGCACAATGGCTGAAGCAATTCCTACGGCAGTACTGAAGGTGAATGTAAGCTGAACCCACGCGAGGTCTTCATATGGTCGTAGTAAGGCCGGAGCCTCAGTCAGCTTCTCTGAGAGTTGCAGATTGCTGATCTTATTGAACGCGAGCCTGTCCGTAAGGAAGGTCCGGATGCGATCGTGTCCGTGAAAGGTACGCATTTCCTGATGATGTATGATGAGAAAGGAAAGCTGAACCACAGCAGGAGACAACACGTACCCATGTCAAGGCGAGGAAGTCCCTCCAGAAGCCATCAGCGACGATATGTCCCAGTACATCGTCAACATTTGCACCATACAGTGCGGCGGCAAAGCCCTGCAGCCAGTCCTGCGCGATTTGCTTTGCATCGACCACCAAGGACTGAGGGGAGACACCGAGAACGTCGAGCGTAGGGAGGACTGTCTTGATCTGATCGATCTGAGCAGCCATTGGAGAGGGAACGTAACAGAGCACGGGCGTTAACCCTCGGTCCAAAGGTCAGCTGCTTATGACCAGCATCGCGCTTCCAAACAGGGACTCAGACGAAGCACTAGAAGCGCACCCGGTGGTGCTCCTCATTGACGGGGACCCGAGGGCCGAAACGCATAGTGATCGTCCGTAAGGTGCTTGACGATGGGTTGCATTTGGATTGTCGAGCATCTTGACGTTCAGGTTTGCAAGTAAATGATACGGATATCCTTTCCAGAAACGAGCCTGCGTTATCGGCAGGATGTTTAGGTCTCGCGTTTGTGACTCTGGGCGAGCGATGGCCAAGGACAATGCGGAAACGAGCGGACTTGAGCAGACTGGAATGCGGTTCGGATGTGAATGCCACCCGGGCAAGCACCGACAGCCACACGTGGGCTTAGGAAACGGCAGCAACTATTTTGCCAGCGCGCTTTTGGGCCTGTACGGTTGCGGTCCGTGACTCATGCAGGCAGCCTGCGCTCAAAAGGACCTAAGCACAGCCGTGCAACCCCTTTAGCTCCTTGTTCTCTTACGCCCATGAATCGTTGTGGCATTTTCCCCGCGTCTGGTGGCGGCTCGTATCCTCTGGTCAAGGTGGGTACGCTTATCTATTTATTCTTTGTGGCTGACAGCAGCACTTGCAGTCATCGGTGCATTATACTGTCGCTGATGTCTGCGTCCATGCTCGAGTGACACAGACCTATGTTTCGAACGCCTCGATTGCCCAAGATATTGTGTATATTTTCCCTCTCCCTTCTGATGCTGCCGTTTCTTCGTTCAACGCGATCATAGACGACAAGCGTACGATCCAGGGAGTCGTGAAGCAGAAGGATGAGGCGAAGCGTGACTACGATAACGCCGTTCGGCAGGGCAAGACAGCAGGTCTTCTCAACCAACATACCGCCGCCATCTTCCAAGTCTCTCTTGGAAACCTGCAGCCAAACCAGAAGATTGCAGTTGAGATCCAGTTCGTGTCGGTCATCGCTCATGACGGCAAGCTTGATACTCTTCGCCTTACGCTGCCTCTGAGCATCGCACCCGCCTATGGGCTCCCTCCTGCGGGTCTGACTGCTTTGATGCCTATATGTCGCAGCATTCGTGGCTCTTCCCAAGCTTTTGAGCTCACCTTAGAGTTCAATATGACTAGTAACATCTCAAGCATCACTTCGACCTCACATCCAATCGCGTTGTCTCTCGGCACTCGTTCTCCTCACAACACAGCTGGATTTGATCCCACCAAGGCTCATGTCACGCTGAGCACCGATAGCATGCTTGACAAGGATGTTGTCATTGTGCTGAAGGCGGATAAACTTGATCATCCTCGCTGTGTGGTTGAGCGACGTGTCGTGAACGGTACCGTCTCAGATGCCATCTCGCTCTCTCTCGTCCCCCGCTTCAACCTGCCGCCTCTTGAGCACCAGGAATACCTGTTCTTGATCGATCGATCTGGCAGTATGCAGGGTGGGCGCATTGCAGCTGTCCGCACCGCGCTCCAGATCATGCTGCGGTCGCTGCCGTCCAAGAACTCGCGCTTTAATCTGATATCTTTCGGGAGTCAGTGCGACTCTCTGTGGCCGCAATCAGTGCCTTACGACTCCGAGTCTGTGGCCACCGCTACGGCGTATGTGGATGCGATGCAAGCGAACTATGGTGGCACAGAGATACGTCGCGCGCTGCAGCTTGCGTTTGACAGTCGCGCGATTCACAAGGGATCTCCACCACCGAACACCATGGTGCTGCTTCTCACGGATGGTGAAGCGTATGATTTGGATGGAGTTATCCAAACTACACAGTCCGCTACTCAAACGACTACGGGCATGACCCGTGTCTTCGTCCTAGGTGTTGGCAACCAAGTCAGCACGAATGTAAGCATTGCACGCTGCCCATTTCCAAGTTCTGACGCATTCGTAGATGTGCGACAGCATCGCTCGGGCTGGTCGCGGCGTTGCTTCCTACGTTGGCGAGGAGGAAAAACCGGATGCAAAGCTCGTGAACCTACTCAAGGCTGCGCGTGGCGGCGCCATCACAGACGTTACCATCGACTGGGGCGTTTCAGCCCAGCCGTCGGCCGATGGCGATGATTTCGAGCTGGTTGAGGCCCCCAACTCCAATGCAGTTCCAAACACAGCTCCAGTTACGCAGCCCATCTCCCTCTTTGATCCCATGTCCGCAGATGCAAAGGATTCAACTACTCTCGGCCCTCAAGATGTTTCTGTCAACCTGCCACCAGTTCCTCGCATCCAGCAGTCAGATCTCAGCAAGGTCGGGATCCTTTATCCAGGGTTCAGGTCGAACGTTTTCGCCATCATTCAGCAGCCTTCGGCACAGTCTCCACTTCCCACCCGTATCGTCGTGAACGGCAAGGTCTTTGACAATCCTGTTGCTCTCGAAGTACCCGTAGTGAACGCAACGCCGCCAGAGGTTATCGGAACCTCTGCACAACAGACATTCGTTCATGCACTCGCCGCTCGCGCATTCATTCAGACATTGGAGGACGAGCCGAATAAATTTGCGATCACGAAGGCCAAGATTGTTCGACTTGGGACCACCTATGGTCTCAGTTCGTCGCAAACGTCTTTCATTGCAATCGATGAGCAGGGAGAGGCAAAGCCACGTCCCCCCACCCCTCAGCCCGCACCGAATCTCTTTGGGGGTGGAGGTTCGGTTCAAGTTAGCGCATCGTTTGGTACTGCTGCCAGAGGAGCCTCGCTTTTCGGTACTTCCATGGGCAGCGTCTCGAGTTTTGGTCAACCCACTGGTTTCGGCTCTCGTCAAGGCTCTCGTCAGAGCTTCGTCTCAGCTCCTGGAAGTTCATTTCCAGCCTTTTACTCCGCACCAAGCCCAGCTGCCGGCCTTGCATATCCAGCAACGGCTCAACCCACAGGAGGTTTATTCAGACAACCACCGCGTGTCCCAACCATGAGCCCCCCACAGGCACCTTTGGTGCCTAGTGCTACAGGCTTCTCAGGTTTTGGTGGCTCACCTCCCAACCAGCCGGCCGGCCAGCAGTCGGCGTTCACTCCATCGCCTTCATCGCCTTCATCGCACTCATCGTGGGGTTTCCCGTCGCCACCTGCTGCACCTGCTGCGGCGCCTCTGACCCCACCGATGCTCTACGGTGCTCCCTCTGCAGCAGCACTCGGGCACGACTTGTTTGCGTCGCTCAGTAGCTCAATCTTAGGTGCTGGGATGCAGGCCCAGCAGCAGCAGCAGCAGCAGCAGCAGCAGCAGCAGCAGCAGCAGCAGCAGCAGCAGCAGCAGCAGCAGCAGCAGCAGCAGCAGCCCCAATTTTATGCTGGCCTGCCGCCCGTCGGCCATGCTGTGTCACAAATCCACTATATGCAGCAGCAGCAGCAGCAAATGCAACTCCCATCAAACAGTAGGCAACCTTTCTAGACCGCAGATTCATTTGCTAACAGCTTACTAGATGCTTTCGGAACATTCGCTGGTGCTCCACAGACAGCTGCACCACAACCGCTAACGTCTGGTGCTTCGCCATCAGTCGAGTCTGTAGCACGCGCCCAGGAGTTCGACGGCTCCTTCAAACCATCGAATAGTTTGTTCAACTTCCTCGGCTCAGGATCCTCTGCCCAAAACATACCGGCCAGCCTTCGTGGTCTTGTCTCTAATACTGATCTCCAGGTGCTTCTTTGGGCCACCGCGCTCGCCCTTGCGTACCTTGACAAGAATTTCAGCAATGATGCTGACTCTTGGTCGCTGCTCGCTGACAAAGCCAAGGACTTCACCACCGGCAAGCTCCATGAAGTCGCAGGCCTGGGCGAGGATGCAGCTATCGCTTTGTTGAAGCAGTGGATCGTGGATGCAAAGAATGCCCTGCCCTAGGTTTTCCTGTCTACAAACGAGCTTGATGTCTTCAAATTCTGTCAAGAACCAACATCAATGTACGATTAAGATACCGATGAACGCAATATAACTCTCGCGCGTATTATGAGCCCCATCGCGAAGGTTTGAAACAGTGAATTCCCGTGAGAAAGACAAGGCTATAAGCTATTCAACCAAACTACTACTCCAAGAGTAAATATTAGGACCGCAAGGTCATCCAGCAACATGCCAAGCATGGCGTAGTAGCGAGCTCCATTGATGACTATCGTCTGCAGCTGCGGTGGCGCAAATGGTAAAACCATTGAGAGCAGACCAGGCAAGGCCGCGTCCTATAACCGTAAGTCACGAGTCAGCAGCTGTAAACGTTATTGTGTACACGAACGACATACGTGTCGCGAAAATATGCGTAGAGAGTGCAACATTATTTGCATCGTTAAGAATATCCAGAAGAAGCTCTACAACGTCTTTAGTGTATGGTTGTAGGTGCGAACGAGTGAAATATCTCACTGTTGGCAAGACAGCCACTTCCTGCTCGTCCGGTTTCGTAGACAGATTCCTCCACGCACTTGCGCGTTGTTCTGTACTGGTATGATGCACCGACTGAGAGTAGGTCGCATATAGCACAGCACGATGACCGCAATGAGATGCAGTAGAGGGGTCAGCCTCTCCCACAGCGATTTAGGTCGGGGCGGTTCGAACGGTGCGGCCCCAGGCATCTGCTCAGCGCCGTCTATACCAGGCGGCATCATTCCAGGCGGCATCAAGCCAGCCCCAAGGAGCGCCGCAAGAGGATTTTCTGCCCGCCGCCGGGCCACCTACACCAGGAAAGCCACCGCTAGCGAGCAGTTGCGCGAGCTGCGGGGGCAGCTGCATGTCGGGCGAGAACATCTCCGGGACGGGCGACTCGTGGCGGTCGTATCGGGGTGGCGAAAGCGGGTTGGCGAACGGGGACGGCGAGCGAGCGTCACGGGT